>CALNVZ010001154.1:0-29951 GCA_940671915.1 Paracentrotus lividus
CAGCAATATCCGATGAAGTGCTTCTCTGTCTCGCCAAGGAAATACCCAACCCAAAAGTCCAAGAACTTGGAATTGTATTACGCTTTATCCCAGCCGAGATCAACCGATTTTGCGATACAAATGCTATGGGGGCTAATATAAGTTGCAAAGATACTTTGGAAATCTTGCGTTCTTGGTGTAATGCCACACCAAAGGTAGATACTCTTCCTCGGCTCATAGAAGCTCTTGATGGGGTGGGTTTACTGAGGATTGGAGAGAAATATCTGCAATAAGATTAATGAATAATACAAATAATTATGTTATCATATATAATGATGATTTGAATTTAAGGATGCCATAGCTGGATTTTAATATAGAGCAACATTATCCGTAGGATCAGCTTTGAGAAGTACACTGTTTGTCATATAAAGGTGGAATGTTTTTTCTGGCTCCAGCGACGTTATGTTGCTCCGACTTTAATTTCTGGAATGTGCTTGTCACCGCTTTCACTTTCTGGGATCCTGGGTATATCTTGGACGTTCCCTCAACCATTCCCTGGGATTTTTCTTCCAAAAATTTTGTCAACCCCCACGATGGCTATTTTTGTCATTTTTTGGGCTCCTTTTTGTTTACGGGACCAACCAAGGCCCCCTCAGTCCTACCCCAAGGAAACAAGTCTGAGGAGTTGGGTTGTTATTGTTCTTTAAATTAAATCTAGTTTAATGGTTACAGGCTCGACTCTTTTGTCTGGGGGGGGTCAAATTTATTTCGATTTTGGTTGAACATTGATTTATTCATTTTTACAACATGTAAATTTCTATCTTTACTTTACTTACTTACTTACTTTAATCCAACGATGCTTGTAGGACAGTGCCTGTTCATCGATCGGTTGAAAAAATATTGCAATCTTCTTTTCTATTTGGTTGTCATGTCGTGCTTCATTCAGGATCAGTGATGCATCTTAATTATCTGCTAGAGTAGCCTGGATTAGGCGTGCCTGATGGTTGTTCTTAGAATATAATGGGTTCATATTTCGATGCATCGTTTATCCAAAACTTATCATCTCATCTTGAATGAGTTGATTGAAGGTGCAGTCACCACCTCATCTGGGAGGCCTATTCAAGAATCAATTACACGTTGGAGAAGAAGTGTTTCCTTACGTCGATCGGGCATACTCTTTGCAAGCTTTAGGGAGTTTCTCTTGTCCTTTCTTCTGTAGATAGTTCAAAGAGCGGAACATCAGTCTTGTACAGGCCATGTATATATTTGTAGACGTCTATCATGACCTCTCTTTCGTCTAAAGAACAGCGTCGGAAGTTTCAAGTGCTTAGTCGGCCATCATAGATAGGTTTTTGATCGCCGGGATAATCTTGTGGCTCTACGTTGGATTGCCTCAATTGCCCTCTGTTCTCCTAATTTATGTGGCGACCAAATTGCTTGAATACTCCAGGATAGGACGGATAAGGCCTTTAAACAGGAAATGAAGGTCCTGTATCTAGGTTTACAAATGATTGCGAATAAGGCCTAGTAACCTATTCGCCTGGCAACAGCTTGAGAGATGTGCTCGTGAAAGTTTAGATGAGGGTCTACCTGAACACCGAGGTCCTTCTCCACCATTGTCTCCAACCAAGTAACTCTTCATCTCCATTCTCATGACATACTGTGTTCGAAGGTATACGACAACTTTAGCACTTTACATTATCAGGTGGAACCTCATCTGCCATTTCTCTGCCCAGTCTTGCAAGCTGTCTAGGTCGCCTGTAGTTGCAGCGAGGATTCGTCTCTATCTGTCCTTGCATAGATTTTGTGTCATCACAAACAGTTTTACTCCTGACCTGACTACTTCTGGAAGGTCGTTGATATATATTACAAACAAGGTCGGGCCTACACACTCCTTGTGGAATTCCACTTTCGACGTTCGACCATTTGGATTGCTGTCCATTTATCACACTCTTTTGTTTCCAGAAGGAATCCTTGATCCACCTTAGCACAGGGCCTTGAATTCCATAGGCATCTAACTTACAGTAGACGGTGGTGAGGAACTGAGTCGAAGGCCTTCATGAAATCCATGTATATGACATCAACTTGTGCCATCTTCATCCAAGCTTTTGTCCATTCCTCCAGTACTTCAACAGTTGTGTGGTGCAAGAACGGTTGTTACAAATCCATGCTGGTGTAGTGAAAGAAGTCGGATCCGTCCAAGGTGTTCAATGATGTGCTTTCTTACGATTGTTTCAAATACTTTGCAGATTATACATGTCAGGCTAACTGGTCTGTAGTTCTTGCTCTCACCTTTGTTTCCCTTCTTGAAGATTGGTGAAACATTTGCTGACTTCCAGTCTGTGGGCAGTTCTCCAGCTATCGTCCCTAATGGTATTGTAAAATCTCAGCAAAACATAAATCAAAATAAAATATCATGCATAGTTACCATTTACAACCTTGTCATCAAGACTTTAAAGAATTTAGGGGAAACTGATGACAATTAAGGGTTAAAGGTTGTTTTTTTATTTCTTTTGTTTTCAGCATAAAGGTGGAATAGAATATTCCGGATTTTCACCAATCACACATTTTACTTCAGCCCCTCCCCTAGACAAGAAACCCCATGGATATTATTTACCTCAAAGAACAATACAAACAAGACACCTCAGGCGCGTTTTCTGGTGGTAGGACTGAAGGGGGCTTGATTAGCAGAGTAAACAAAAAGGGGCCCCCCACAAAAATGACAAAAATGGGCATCATAGGGGCTGGCATTTTTTTTTGGGGGGGGGAATCCCCGTGAAGGTTTGGGAGAATGTTCAAGATATAGTCAGGGTCTCGAAAATGAAAGCAGGAACAAACATAATCAAGAAATAAAGCAGGAGCAAAATCATGTTGTTAGAGCGAAAAAAACAACAACACTATTCCACCTTTATGACGGACGGTGTATTAAAGGCCCCTGAAAGTCGGAGATCTTGGGGAATGCGCGTTTTTCCTGAGCCCCATTGACTCGTACACAATCGACAGTGGCCTACGATACGCATGGGTCGGCCTACTGGGGATTAACATTCGGACAGCACGAACATGACGAAGTTGACCGAATTCAGTCAGTAAATAGGGTCAGTAGCTTCGGATTCTTGAGTCCTCAACAATTCTTAGTTTATAGACTCTCAACGGGTCTCTTCGTATAAATTCAAAGAGAGGACTTGTATAATGCTCCATTTAAAAAACACAACATAGGTTAGATTTACTTCGGAATTCTGGTTATTTAGTCTAGCCATAAAGGACTAAATCCAGACGGGTTGGCGCTGAATATTACGCAACACGCCTCCGGCTCTGATTGGAATGTTATTATTTCATCCGAGATAAGGTGATTTCCCCATGTTTTATCAATTATACGTCCCTTTAAGATTTACATGAATATCACATTTATCATTGGATGAAGAGACCTAAAGTGTTGAGTTCATTATCTGATTAAAAGCTGGCAAAAAAATTAAGTGGATATAGGGGGTACATGCAGGTAATATGGGCCCCCTATATATTCAAATGTTGACGTCATCACCAAAATGCCCATATTACCTGCATGTGCAAGTAATATGGGCATATGTAGGGTAAATTGGGGTTAGTGGGACAGTGGGGTAAGTGGAAACACTTTGGGGGAATTGCATAAATTATATGCATATGACCTGCCTTAGTGGAGGAACTATTTTAGCATGAATAAACATACATTTAGCAACAAATTGCATGCCTGTTTGGGAAAAATTGACAATTATCGGAAAAACAATCGTTAAAAATCTGTAACATCTCACGTTTTGACATAAAACGATTGCCAAAATAGCTAATTTTGAAAATACACACGTATGGAAACTTGTCTTTGTGTTTCCCAGATCCCTTTTGTTTTAGGGGTAACGTGGCATTGAAATTGTTCACATAATAAATTTTAAACTAGAAAATAATATAAAATGAAATAAGATTTAAAAAAAAGACTTAAAGCAATTGTTTCAATTAAGTGTCCCACATGCTTGGGGTAAGTGGGCCGCGCCAATTTCAATAGTATTTTAATGTATAAATAAAGTTTGCGAAGATAGATCTTCACTCGGCCATGGGTGTCGATTGTGGGGGGGGGGGATGGGGGGAGGCATCCCCCCAATAATTTCGGTGGGGGGGATGGTGTGTACAATCATCCCCCCAACATTTTGATGTCAAGAAAATAAAAATAAAAAAATATCACATTATATACATATAAATCTACCCATTACAAATTCGTTATCATATAAAACACTTTTATGAAATCATTATATCATTTTGCAGTCTAAAAATACATATTCCTGACATTCAAAAATCCCAAATTTTCTCACTCTATCGTTAATCTTCCCCATGTGTGCCTGATATACTTTAGTAATCATGTAATACACAATACACCGTGTAGATAATGGAAGCGCAAATCATTGCAGATGTTTTACTATTCACAATTGAAACAAGAAGAAAAAAAAAATTCAAATCGATGATAATCAGGGGCATCGATCCCATGGCGCATAGGGGACATGTGCCTCGATAAGTAAAACTGAAGGCATAACTATTCCCCCTCAAAAATCCACGATGGTTAAAAAAAAGAAATAAATAATGAATATCGGAGAGTAACACTTATCTCGGCTCTTCATCGATAACGGTAACTGTTTTCGACTCGGACCATTGATTATTTAATACACTACCACTATTCTCCGGGGGCTAAATGCCCTCTCTTCAAAATTAGTCGATACTTTGCGCTCAAATTTCAGATAACTGTTAAAAATTGCCCGAAAATTTTCAGCTCGCGCAAACTGCACTTGACTTAATTTGTTAATCTTTTATGCATGTATTAACGTCACGATGGTACGTTTAAAACACCAACTCCCTCCCTGTTTCGTGCTCCCATGAGGCTACAAGTATCTTGTTTCATCAGGTCACTATTAAATGAGAAAATATTCAGCTCGCGCTTCGCGCTCGCACAATATTGCCCTTACTGGAATTCGTCCCTATTCATATAGATTTGCGTTTGTTGGCATTAAGTCATGATGTTCCGCTTCTAATCACGAGTTACAGCCCCCTAGCCCTCCATCAACTTCGCGCTTATAGTCATTTAATGCTACAAATAGGCCCTACCATGTTTCAGTTTAATATTATGGAGAAAATTTTAAGCTCGAGCTACGCGCTCGCATTACAGCCCTATGAATTCGACCACATACTACATGTAGTACTCATATGCATAATAATGTGCATGTGTGTATATCTATTATTTGGCATATGTTTAATGGGACGTTTTTGAATTTTTTCCCACCCTTACGATGAAGTTACCATAGCAACGACCATATATCTGCCATATTCGCATATAAACAGCATTCTAATTGTGTTAAATTTTTAATAAAACCAACATGAAATATTGAAATTTATGTTTCTTGACATTTTTATGATATTTTTAAGTCACTTATTTGCATTGTATAATATGTTTTCATTAATTCTATAACTCTCCTATTATGTTGCCATGGAAACAGGGTGGTAACCTTATCACCCTCATTCCATTAAAACATCTATATTTTGATCTCCGATGGCCTAAAATAATTATAGAAATTGTGTTAAGAAGATGCAATGGTATCCTTGCCAAACATGACCATTTGTATTATTAAAAGTGTGTTAGTGACAGTTACCATGGCAAAATGGTGGTTTTTGGGCGCCATCTTGATGACGTCATTTGAGCATGTTCCCCAGGTGGATTTTGGGTAATTTTCATGTGGAATATTGTCAGGACCTATACTTTCATAAAACTACAAATTTGCTTGTTATACATAGTTGCCAGTTGACCCAAAATCCAGCCTCAATCTGCGGCCTATATTGACATTACATCATGATGGCACCCCTTTGATGAACCAGATAAAGCCCCTTCCCGGTTCGCCTTCACATTATTCTACAATATATGTCCCATTTCATGTCATGATTATTGAGAAAATTTTCAGCTCGCGCTTCGCGCTCGCATAATGAACTTGAAAATATGTTTTAGTAGATATTCACATGCATGCATGTGTGTATTATCTGTAGCCATTACATCATCGTGGTCCCCCTTTAACAATCTAGTTAAAGGTGCCCTCACACTACGGCGTGTTGAGCTAACGTTTGACCAGCGTTCTTGGAATTTGGTGTGTATGTTCGAAAACGTTGCTACTCGTTAACCATACGCAATTAATCGTTGTCAGAACGCAAATGTACGCTGAGATAAATTCATAATTTATTACACGTTCACAGTTTTGAGCGTTTTCTAGCGCGTAACAACGCACTTATCAATAGGTTCTATATGCGCTGGGCATTAGTAGTGTGAACGTTATGCGCGTTGGATGTTCGTTCCCTTGTCGTTCTCTATTCGTTCCCTCGTCGTTCTCTGGTCGTCCAAACGCGTCTAATCTATCTCGGGAAGTTTTTTTTAAAATTATGGTTTATTACTATTCTTTTCATTTTTTAATCAATATCTTTGAATGCATCGATTTTTTTCCTCCTCTATTAAAAAAAAAAAAAAAAAATAATGATATAAAATCTTCCTATTATGTCGGAGAAGAGATTATGGGATAATCAATCGACATTTAATTCAATATAACTGTGGTCTCTTATTTTTTTATTTCATTTGGGAATTAGCTATATTATATGATGTTATATTATCAATAATACTTGAATGCTGCGAGCTCCTTTCAGAGTCGCCTCACTAAGCCTGGTAATAGTTAGTTAACATTAAAAGCCCTTATAAACATCGAGTAGGATACATATATTAAGTGATACATAAATGTAACTATTATTAGTAATACTCTATCATGCCATGAAGTATGTTTAGAAAGATTTTCGTCAAGTGGTATCTAGAAATAGGTATAAACCAAAAGCCTTTGACCACGGGAAAGAATAAGGGAAACGGAAGAGAAACACAGATAGGGAGAACTGGGTAGACAAAAAGGAAAGAGAGGTAAAAAGAGAATGAAAAAACAGCAACAAGAAACAGACAGAAGAGAGAGAGAGAGAGAGAGAGAGAGAGAAAGGGGAAGAGAGGAGAAAGAGATAACGAATGAATATAATATAATGGGAGAGAGAAAAAAGTGGAAAAAAATCAGCTTGCGCTTTTTTTTAAATCAAGATGAACCAAATAAATGGACGGGTTTCTTTCATATTAGATAAAATATACTTTCTTAAATTTCTCAACCCTAATCAAGACGAAGGGGTCATACTCTTTTACACTACATCTACACTCAATACAATATTAGGGTGTTATAAGATGGTATTGTTTTCTTGAGATAGAAAACATTACATTTTTAACTACACTGTTGGTCAAAAAGGTTGGATTTTTTTATTGATCCAGCCACATAAATAATTTTGATGTTTATTTCTATTATTTTTTTTTTATATTGGATTTTTCCTAAACCATAACCGGGTATTGAATGAGGTGTAGGGTTGCTATTGGTCTTAAATCTAGGTTTAAAAACAATGGTTTCTTGTCTAAGTGAGGGGTTGAATTAAAAAGTGTGAGTGGTAAAGAATATAAATAATAAAAATATTCTACCGTTATGGTAAAAACAGAGAGAGAAAAAAACCTTTAACAATCAATTGTTATTATTTCCTCATTTTTTTTTTCGTCTAAGAAATAACCATAGCAGTAGTGGATCCAGGATTTTGAAATACGAGTGGTGCATCCCAAAAATTTGAGGAAAAAAAAATAGGTGCAGGCGAAAGTTTTCCAATTTAAATATATACAGTCAATCATTTTTTTTTAAATCATAGAAGGGGTGCGGGTCTCCTGCGCCCCGTCTGGATCCGCCACTGCCAGGTTCCCGGAGAGTTGAGAGGGGACAAAAAAATTCAAGAAATTTAAGCTGGAGCAAAATGATGTGGCTAGAGCAAAAAAATAAAAAATAAACAAATAAACAATAGTAAGAATAATAATAATAATAAATAAATAAACAATAATAATAATAATAAATAATAATAGTATCCAAGCTTAATGAGCGACAGTGTAAATTCTGCTGGTGTTCTTTTGAACTTCGTATTTTTAAGGTAATAAATTGCTCCAAAATGATAAATAAAATATAGAAATACCAAATTTTTGTTAACATTTAAAAGTGTTTAGATACGTTTATACCTTGGTATTCACAGAAAACAATTACATGTATATTTCAAGTCGAAAATGTTTATATTTCATTATACCGAATAGTTACTTTACATGTAAAAATAGCACTTAAACAGGGAGGGAAAACTACTGAGCACAAAACAGAATAAGCTTTAATCATTTTAAGCGATAACACAAAGCGCCCCCATTTGGTGACATAAGGATATTGAGGTAAAAAACATACGCCCCCATTTGGTGACATGAGGAAATTGAGTAAAAAAACATATAAACAAAAGTTCTGCGTTGTTGGACGCACTTCGAACTATGAAGGAACGTTCACCCAAAGCGCTAAACGATCAAGTAGCGAATGCCCAGCGCTTTCAAAGCGTCTTTATAAGAACGCTGTTACACGCAAAAAATTTTGAACATGTTCAAAATCAAAAATTGACCTCAGCGTTCCTCTGCGTTTCTTTGCGTATACCAACGAAAAGCAAACGCTTTCCTACGTTTGCCTAGCGATTTTCGAACGACAGTCCGCGCTCATGAACTTACGCGAAAATGCAACTAACATTCCACGAACGTCGGGCAGTCGTTGCTCAATACGCACATGTTTGGCGTTTCCTAACGTTCTTTAACACGTCTAAACACGCTAGACATAAGTTGGGCATCGCTGTTCAGTCCCTGCTAACGCTAGGCAATCGTTAGGTGGACGCTAAGCACGCGCAGTCATCGTTACCCTGACGCTATTTATTCGCTTCTCAGTCGTGTAGAGCTCATTAAAAATTCCATTTTGGGCAGGGAATATGGAGCGTTCTTGAGCGTATTTTGGACATAGTCAAATTTCGAGTGAAAATCGTGAACGCTAGACACACGTTACCTCAACACGCTCTAGTGTGAGGGCACCATTAAGCCCCTTCCTCGTTCGCGCCCGCATTATGCTAAAAATGCCCCATTTTATGTCACTATTATTGAGAAAATTTTCAGCTCGCGCTTCGCGCTCGCATTATACAATACATTGTTTCATATTTATATGCATGTGTGTATACAAGTATTACCCCCACCCCAACAATGGAAATTTCGATCATATACCATCGTATGTGTAACATTGAAGAAAAGAGGAAATATCGACGATCATCCCCCCCCCAATCGCCAAAACAAATCGACACCGTTGTTCACTCCGCACTTTTATATCACAGATCACTGCATGTATTACCCCAATTTGACGGCCGGGGTAAGTTAAACAATGGAGTAATTATGATTAATATTGCCACTTTGACCTTCATTTCGAGGTTTTTTTTTTACCAAAACATTTCTAAAATGTTTATATCTAAATAAACTACAAAATGAGATATATGATTGCTTTCAAAAGTTTGTTTTTATAAAATATGCTTAGGTAAATTTTCCAGTGTCCCACGAGTTTTATTACACGGGGCACTAATATTGTTGAATTATGCAGACTTTAAAACTTTAGTTTTTGTTAAGTTGTAATACGGGGAAAAATAAGTTCGATTTTTTTTTAAATACTATATCTTTTGTTTACTTTCATACAAAACGGGGGTAAAGGACGAAGGGAATGCTTGCTTTGTTTACAGAATCACAGATTAAAAAAGTGCTCTTGACCTTTGATATGTTGAAGAAAAAAACCACTTCTTTTTCATCACTTGAAATGTGTACAGGAAAAAAGAATAATAATGAGTCGTGACAATGTTTGAGAAAATAGTTTGGCAATCAGTTCTTATGATATCTGGAATATCATTTCTAAGATTCTTAGAAATTATATTCCAGATGTATAAACAGTGTTTATGAAGACAGAGATCTCTGTTTCTCACTTTTAAACCACATTTTATTCCATGTATTATGCTGTCCCACTTACCCCAACTTGACCGGGTAAGTGGGACAATGGAGTGGTAATGATTAACTGTCACCTTAACCTTCATTTGGCGGAAATTGTAACCAATACATTTATAAAACGTTTATATCTAAATAAACTTCAAAATGAGGTATGTGATTGCTTTATTGAGTATCTTATTTTTGTGTTATGCTTACGTAAATGCTTAAGTGTCCCACTAACCCCAATTTACCCTATTTAATGTATTTCTTTAAAAAAATACAATGACTCTACTATATGTCTGGAATTTGCTTAAAATGTTGAAAATCATTAACTTTAAGATATCATTTGAAATTATAAGACCCTTCAGTACTTTGACTAGATATTTAATTTAAATTTGTGCTTGTTTGAAGAAATTTTATTTTCATTGTTAATTATTTTCATTATACCGTACATATCAATATACAATAAGTTAGTTATATTATTAATATACTGTAAATATTAAAAAATAAATCTTAGCGAAGAGATTGATGCCTCATTCCAATACCAAGTACCAGAATCATTTCCGCCATTTTGGACTGCCCATATTACCTGCACTAATTGTTGATATGTCAGGCAAGTATTCGGTGCCACCCCTTCATTACAACAAATTGACCTGTACAAGCTGTTATGATCAAATTAAAGCTATAAGCTTACTAAATATACAAACAATTGAGGTTACCCCTTCCAAAAACTTCGGCATCAGATGCTCTCATGACGATGGATTTTCGTAAACAGTTCATATTAACAACAGATAGCGCTCACACCGATCAGTGGTCAGCGGTTACCGGTCACGACATGATTTGCTTCACGTAGCCCATATTACCTGCATCATGTACCCTAATATTAAGTACTCTACAGCAGGTTTAAACATGTTAGTACTATTATGGCAGGTACTGCCTCCTTTCGATAATTATATTTCATTTTTACTTCTCATAGACGAAAAGGCATTTTCCCTTATCTGTAGGATGCATCTAGAATTTCTTGAGCTTCTTACTATGGCCTCTGGTTCTTCAACAGTCATTGGTGTGTAGACATTTTGGAACTTAACAACTCTTCAATCATTCTGAGTAATGAACATGGGATAGGTGATGTGTGTAATCATTCTACGTTGTTCCTCCTCAAGTTATTATGAACATCTACCGTACCTGGTTCCGGTATTGTTTGAGCGTGATAAAATGGTTAAAGAGAGGTGACTTGGGGATGAATTAAGGGTTACAGCCCATTGAGAGCAATTCTGTTGCTAAGGGAGGGCCAGTGGGATTACTGAACAAAATTCATCCTATTTTAACATCCAATTCATCCATTTTGGATAATAAAGCTGTCAAATCGTAAAACCATCAACTTTATAGCACATTCTTGTGGAAGATGAAAATAGGTTTAAAAATTAGTGAATCGAGCTTTGGTAGATTTTATTACCACAATGTCCTTCGTGAGTGCAGCTGCAAATACATTTGGTTCTGATGGGGCATTTCACATAACACTGAAAAGAAACTACTCTTCAACCTTTTCTTTGTAATTTCTCTTCTTTTTTTTTTCTCTCTCTCTCTCCTTCCTTCATTTTTCTTCTTTGTCCTCTAATTTATGTATGTATTTTTTTGTCTTTCCTTCTTTCCTTATGTATTTCTTTGTTTTCCCTCTCTTTCCTTATGTATTTCTTTGTTTTTCATCTCCTTCCTTATGTATTTCTTGTTTTTTTCCCCTTTCCTTATGTATTTCATTGTTTTCTTCTCTTTCTTTTTGTATTTCTTTGTTTTTCTTTTCTTTTCTTATGTATTTTTTTGTTTTTCCTCTATTTCTTCATATTGTATTTCTTTGTTTTTCCCCTCATTCCTTATGTATTTCATTTTTTTCCTTTATTTCTTTGTTTTTCCTGTCTTTTCTTATGTATTTCATTGTTGTTCTTCTATTTCCTTAAGTATTTCATTGTTTTTCCTCTCTTTCCTTATGTCTTTCATAGTTTTCCTTTCTTTTCTTATGTATTTCTTTGTTTTTTCCCCTCGTTCCTTTTGTATTTCATTGTTTTTCCTCTCTTTCTTTATGTATTTCATTGTTTTTCCTTTATTTCATTGTGTTTCAATGTGTTTCCTCCTTCTTCTTCTTTCTTAACAAGATTTCCGATGAATCAAAATGTGAAGTACCCCTGCATGAAACTGAAGAAGAAGGAAAAGCCTTCGAAGACAAATCGGGATGGCACTGTAATAAAATGTTGAGTCACCCCAAAATCACACTGTTTTCACCCTCAATGCCCATCTTTGATACGTTTACGACCTGACAGGTAACTGCCTCTTAAAACTGGAAATAGGGATGAATACCTTCCCCTAGTAACGAGTCTCCTCCTAATTCCAAATTCATCCCTTTTTAAGCCACTTTCCAGGTACGCAGATTCTCATAGTGAATTAATTGTCAACCTTCTTGAAGAATGGAGCCCATGCATGTTGTTGTCACGTCGTGAGGTGGGACGGACTTTTACTGCTATCTTGGGCTACATTTAAAGCAAGGATCAATGTAAAGAAAGAAGCCTAAGGCAACACACGCCTAATTACTTCGAAGACACCAAAAATGTGAGTCCGAGCTAACCCAAAGGCAAACTAACTAATTTCCAACGCCAGATTGACGAAAATGTATCAATTTGATTGGTTTATTGACACCAATTCCCAGGAAAGCAAGACTTGGACACTCCTTTGCCCAAATGGGAAAGATCTCGACTCTAGTTTTGGAACTATACGACGAGGGGGAACGTAGAAGCCATTTTGCTACTTCTGACTCCCTATCAAACAGTGTTGCGAGAGGGCGCTCTATTTTCTTGTTTAATTAATAATCGAGCTGACTATGCCTATGTTTCGAGACTATCAATGAGAAGATGAGTAAATTGTCTTTAAATTACTACTAGACAATAGTTTGCCCAATTTTCACCCTTTTCAAGTCAAACGTTTCGAAATCTAGAATTTACACACGAGTCAACGGAGAAATATTTACCCCTGTGACACTCCAATGGGTACACATGAGTAAACGATATGCACACAATGTATTTCGGAATACTTGCAGCGAAAATAAGTACAGGTTACCTAGTTTAAACAATATCCCCATATACACTTCGCAACAAATCTGGAAGGTTTGAAAAGGTTTTATACTGCTTTGACGAAGTAACGGTGATTTTAACTCGTTTGTTGAAATCGCGATGTCTAATAGAGGCAAAATTCTTAAATTATGCGTACTTTACATGCCATGCACATATGACAACTTCAAAGTCCCGTCGAAAAAAAGTAAGCACATGAACCAATACTATTTTTGGCATTTTTGGCATACATAGATACCAAAGTAACTCTGCGCAAAATTTGGTGAAAATGACGTGCACTTCATTTTAACTGTGCAACGTCCTTAAAAGGGCGTACGAAACTGATTCAGAGAATACGAGGTAACTCTTAATCTGTAATTGATGTGATTGAATGATATAACCTTTATAGGTGAAAGGAGCGTTTGCCTTTCGTTACTCGTTTAATAAAAAATATAGGGTACATGCAGGTAATATGGGCTAGCAGGTAATATGGGCACCGTGAATCCAATCATGTCGTGACCGGTGACCGGTGTGAGCGCCATTTGTTGTTCATATGAACTGCTTACGAAAATCTATCGTCGTGAGAGCATCTGGTGCCGAAATTTCTCTGAGAAAATTGCTGAAAACCAACAAGTTAGGTAGAAATTACGGCATTTTTTTTTACCCTGATGTAAAATTTGATATTTTACAAAATGTGATGCTGAAGAAAGTGTTTGAGGGGGTAACCTCAATTGTTTGTACATATTTAGTATGCGTATAGCTTCATTTTCATCATAATAGCGTGTGCAGGTCAATTTGTTGTAATGAAGGGGTGCAATATGTCATTGAATGCTTGCCTGACAACAATTAGTGCAGGTAATATGGGCAGTCCAAAATGGTGGAAATTATTCTGGTACTTGGTATTGGGATGAGGCATCAATATCTTCGCTAAGATTGTTTTTGCAGACAGGGGGTTGGTGATAATTGTTTTACTTCACAATATAATAACAATTAGAGCAGTAGTTATTGATCCATATAAACTAAGATTAGGCTGTGTGTCATTTTTTGTAATTTTATGCAAATTATGGAAATGTGCTTAGGGGGCCATATTACCTGCATGTAGTTTGATGGGGGGGGGGGTGTCTTTTTTAATATATAGAATAGAATGACCTACTTCGCACACTATGCAGAAACTAATGACAATTTTAAGAACAAAGCGTCGGAACAAATAAAGAACATATTCCATGAATACATAATTATGGCGACCTTAGGAAAGAGCATTTCACTATTTAATTGTGTTTTTTTTGCGAGCGTGAAGCGCGAGCCAAAAGTTTTTCCTTATAATAACATTTAGCATTGTGTTTGATTCTACACTAGCTTCACTATAATTACTAAATGAATTTTCTATTAGTAATTCGTAATATGCATTATTTATATATATTTTTTTAATAATGTGTTGATAAATGTTGTTATTCATGTTTTTTTAATATGTTAAAAGGACCTTGTTGATAAACAGTGTATTCTGAACTTGTAATCCTGTAGAAAGATGTTTTAATATAGGTTTTCCCGGTCAAGTTTAAACTATCTTCGATCAATTTGACATTTCTTTCGAGCGCTTTCGTCCAGAATGTGATCGCGATTACAAATCTGCATTTTGAAATTCGTTTATGTGTAGCCAAAATCAAACACCGTTCAATCCAATTGCAAATTGCGCCGATGAATTTGTCGCATTCGACAATGTTCGCTCAAATTCGTCCATTCGTAAAATTCCCGTCCTCTGGTGAATTCAAATTCGTTTTGGGGCATGAACATTCGAAATAACTGTATACAAATTAGGAATGCTAGGTTCGAGTAGGAAAATAAAATTTTCGAGGGAGCCATGAAGTGTTTTTGTCAGAGAAAAGGCTGATCATGGGGGTAGAGGGAGGCTGAGCTTGCAAAACACACAACAAAAACATAAGCTGATTATAATGTAAGCGTTTTTATCAGTATGTATTCAACAACGTAATGTCTGCAAAAACAGACAATATAAACAAAACTAATGTGTATAAAACAGACTAGGGGCTGCATGCATCCCCCATCCTCACTCCTATATATCAGGAACATGAAATATCCCCGAAATGTGAACAATAGACACAACCCTAATTTAGTCTATTACGTTGATAAACGCGTAAATTGCCATTTGGTTTAAGCCCACTGTGACCAATACCCATTCGGTCTCAATAATCATGGTCTAATTTCATCTCCATTACCTCCAACAAGTTCGTCTATTAACCATTTTGTCTAATTTACAATTAGCCTAATTTCATTTCGTCTAATATATATCTTTTTGGTTTACCACCACTAATTGATCAATTCTAGCAGGCATAACAAATTGTTAATAAACCAATAATCTTTTGGGAATTAAAGGAAAGATGCAAAAAAAAAAAAAAAATTACTATTGGCATTGGCATTTAACCAAATAGTCAATAGACCAAGTGAAAATTATATAAAGTATGTATTACATAAAATTCAGATTAGACCAAGTAGCTGGTAGACAGGAGCGGCCCCCACCCTCAACACAAAAAAAAAAAAAATAAAAAAAAATAAAACTAAAAAAAAAATAAAATAATAAATAAAGGAAAAGGACAAAAAAGAGAGAAAAGATGCAAGATCGACAAGATTGACGAATAAACATTACCCCTTTGGCCGTTACATGATGACGTTCTGGGTGGCCTAATGCTGCAAAAAAAAAGAAATAACAAATTGCCCCTTTTCGTTACTAAAAGTGCCCTTTTTTTCTTAGCTACAAAGGACACTTTTTATACTACACTGTCCGTCATAAAGGTGGAATATTTTTTTGCCGCTATAGCGACATGATTTTGCTCTGACTTTAATTTCTTGAATATGTTAATCCCTGCTTTTTCTTTTCGGGACCCTGGCTACATCTTGGACGTTCTCCCAACCCTTCACGTAGACCTTTTTCCAAAAAAGTTTTGTCAACCCCCATGATGCCCATTTTTGTCATTTTTTCTCATTTTGGGGCCCCTTTTTGTTTTCCCGGCCGATCAAGCCCCCCTCAGTCCTACCCCCAGGAAAAGCGACTGAGGTGTATTGTTTTATATTGTTTTTTAAGTTAAATCTATATTTCCGGGGACAGGCTTAGGTCTCTTGTCTAGGGGAGGGGTTGAAGTAAAAAACGAGATTGGTGAAAATTCGGAATATTTTATTCCATCTTTATGCTGAAAACAAAAGAAATGAAAAACAACGTTTAACTCTTAAATATCATAATTTTCCCCTTAAATTTTGTTTAGCCTTGATGACAAGGCTGTAAATAGTCATTATAGATAATATTTTATTTTGATTTATGTTTTGTTCAGATTTTACAATACAATTTAGGGAAGAAAGAAATTTCCATGGTTTAAAAATGAATAAAATGAATGTTGAACCCCAATCAAAATGAATTTTGACCCCTCCCCTAGACAAAAGAGTCGAGCCTGTAACCATACATCTAGATTTAATTTAAAGAACAATAACAGATTTTCACCTCAGACGTGTTTCCTTGGAGTAGGACTGAGGGGGCCTTGGTGAGTCGCGTGAACAAAAAAAGGGCCCCCAAAATAAGAAAAAATGACGAAAATGGCAATCTTCTGGGGGTGAAAAACTTTTTTGAAGAAAAATCCCCGGGGAGGGTTGAGGGAACGTCCAAGATATACCCAGGATCCCAGAAAGTGAAAGCAGTGACAAACACATTCAAGAAATTAATAACGGAGCAACATAATGTCGCTTGAGCCAGAAAAAATATTCCACCTTTATGACGAACAGTGTATAAAAACAAATATTTAGACTTTTTGAAAGACCCACGGACAATTTCTTAAAAAAAAAAAACAGAAAAAAAGGACACTCTTGGTACTCAAAAGAACTCTTTTTTCTTCACATTTTTTTTAAACTCAAAATTTTACGCTCGGTCGCTACGCGACCTCGCATAATAAGGGAATACCAAGCAATAAACTTGAGACAAATCACCCTGCTGCCGGAGGCAACTATTGTAAAAGAGTGTTGTCAGAACCACATAGGCCTATTTACACCCCTCTAAACCTACTTTTAATGCCCTTTCTAGCACTTGTTTTTAAAAATCATTTGAAAGAAGTAAATCTTTGCTTTAAGGTGTGATAAAACTTTAATGTTGCTTGAACTTTAAATGTTGCTTAAACTCCAAAATGTATTTTTTTATTTTAAAAGGGGGCACTTTTAGTGTCTCAAAACCAAGATACTGAACAGCATATCAGTGAATTAAAATACTACTTTTATACCCAGCCCCTCCCTATCCCATAAATTTTGCTCATTATGCCATTGAGCTAAGGGGCCCCTTTTCAGAAAATATTGCCCATTTCCACTGTGACACCACTTTCAAATTCGTTCTGCAGCCTCTGAATACAGGTTATTGTTTATAAAAACATTTTGTGTTTACCATGGGTGCAACCCCCTTGCATAGTGTGTTTACACGGATAAAACGTTTTAAATTGCATGCCTAAAAACGAATTTGACTGCTTGATTTCATGCACATCGACGAAATTCACTGCACATAAACACTTTTGATCGCACATAAACGAATATGAAATCGATTGCTCTAAACGTTAAATTGAATTACCGATAGCCCTGTTCCCGGAAGATATCGTTTAAATTGACTGAACATTAACGAATTCGATTGTAAAGAGTTTAGAATCGACCGGGAAAACCTACAAAATAAATAAAATGAAATAGTTCTTAAAGTAGTAAGAAATAAAATTTTCGAAATATTCTGTACAAATCCTATAGGAAATATATGTGTAAAAATGTCATGTTCACACTAAAGTTTTAACTGAATGAGAGGAAAATGATTACATTACTTCTTATTTTGACAATTAGTTGCCTAGAGCATAGGTATGATCAGTGACGTACCTAGCCTAATTAGACACAATAGGTACGGGGCGCACTATTATGCACAAACAATAGTGCGCGCCCCCGTAAGTATTGCGTGTAATCAGGCTAGGCACGCCACTGATGATGTCATATCAAACACATAATTCTCAGAAGCAAGAAACACGAAATATTTTGATCCAATTCAAGATTGAGATTAATGTGTAAAGTCTAAGAAGATGTTAGGGTAACGTTATAAGGGGAGATCCAAACCTGAAAAAGAGGCCTAATTAGTGATTTTGATGTTGTTTCTGTACAAACTAAGCACACCTTGTCTATTCTAAAGAAAATATTATAGGGCACAATATTTCAGAGGTGTGCTCTTCAAAATTTGTTGCGATCACCTCTAAATTCAAGGGGGCGTCCAAAATTGTTGCCCCTTTAATGACTAATAGTGTTTTAGAGATAGCATTTTAAGGAATTATCAAATCGCTCCAAAATGCAGATCATATAAAAGAGAAATGAATTGCCTACAAGCTGAACTCTACTTTGATGGAATTTGAATACGTAAAAATGATTAATTAGCCCAAACAAGTTCATTTTTCATATTTTTTCAAAAAAATTAAATGTAATCTAAATTTTTTACTTCACCCATATCAAAACTGCGAATGAAATTTTTAATTGTAACCATTTAGAAAATTGCTGAAATATATGCACTAAATCTTGTGAGAACTGCAGGTTCGTATATTATTTTAACAAAAAGTTATATCATCTTAAAGTCGTGATCGTGATTTCGCCGAAAATAACATTCTGGTCAATATCTCTAAAAGCTCCGTACACGAACGTGTATTAGGGGAGACCGGGGACAATTGTAACACGGGAGCAATTGTAACAGGGGCTCCCATCCCTAGCAGAAACACGCTACAAACTTAAAATTTGTACAGAGCATGCGTATTTCATCGCTCCTCATGCTGTTTGAGTATTAGCAGATTTAACGGTTCGTGGAACTTTCTACAGCAGAAAAATCGTTTTTTGAGTAGGAAAGTAATATTTCACATTACCCATTGTTTTTATTCCGGACAAATATGTGGATGAGCTACGGCTGTCATTTTTATATATATTTAGAAATTATGTTCTTAGGCCATATTTTGCTAACGTTTCAACGATGAATACCTAAGCTAAGATAGAAAAAAATCTCTCCAAACATGGTCGCCCACCACAGGGGCAATAGTAACAATGCCGTATAGGAAATACTTTTGCCCCGTACCTAGCCCCGGGACAATCCAGCGCCCGTACAGAGCACGTAAACGTCTGCAATAATCCCATGCCATGTATATAACAAGTGGAAATATAATGTAACTTAATTCAAGCATTGTCATGTTTTATGATAATTAGCTGATATCGTTAATGTTGTTTAAATCTTGAATCTGTCAAATGCATAGCTTTAATAAAGAAAAGCAAAATGTTATAATTTCATGTGTTACAATTGCCCCGTACGTCTGTTACAATTGCCCCTAGTTTAGGGGCAATTGTAACACTCGACCTTGTGTTTTGAAATGATAATGGCTTCAAAATAAATAGTTTTACTTAACTCCAACCTATTCATATGTCGAGCTAAGATATCCAAATTTCGTTTTACTTGGTTTTAAGCAAGTATTTAGTTATAATAAGTTGATAAGTCAAATTTGAAAAAAAAATGTTACAATTGTCCCCGGTCTCCCCTACTCTATTGGAATGGGTATGGTGTGTTATATTAGCAAACCATCTTTCAGTCTAAACCCTAATAGTCCGGCATCCAAGAAAATTTATTCAAGTGAAAAGCGCCGGAACAACTGACCCCATAGGGGGTTGGGATGGACCCTGGGCCTCACGAAAATGGATTGCTGCCGGGTCTGAGCTGTGTACTTCCCGCCAAAATCACACATTTTGTGACGTCACTACCGGAAGTCACATTAGCGACAATGTGCAGGTAGGTGCACTCGACACTATCACACAAAACGTGTCCCCAACATATTTTTAGGGCTCCATTTTTTATTTTATTTTTTTAGTTTGACTAACCGATAGTATACAATGCACGTCAATGAGTTTTCCTGGCATTTTCGTCCCCGAGATCGATGATAGCGACGTTAAAATCACGGAGCGACGTCGTCGACTTGCGATCAATTTGTCTGTTTTTTTACTCGTTTTCGGTTTTAAATTTTGAAGTTTTGTTTAGATTGTTTTTAAAATACCCGATTGCTCTGAAACTTTGCGAACATCTTAAGCAAGTCCTCTGCTTTCTGGAACATATTTGGTTTTATAAGTTATATGTATTTTTAGCCTATTTGTGGGCCATTTAAGTAATATGGTTTTAAGGAAAATCGGTCAAAAATGAGAGTTTTTGAGGGTAATATTTCAGAGCCATTCATAATACACGTGTTGTATGGGGATTAATACCGAACTCATTATAATCTCACAAACATACTCATTATCCCCTTGTCCCTGCTATTGTCTCCCTATTATATATTCCCCCACACCCACCCACCACCCACACACACACACACACACACACACACACACACACGCACACACACATGGAGGAGGACTACTTACACGATTCCACACAGCAGACAGTACTTGTTTGTATAATATAGGGCCTTGAATTACACATACCAAAACGCGCACAGAGCCTACCATAAGACATAAGTTATATAATGTGCATTTGCTCAGTCCACTCTACACAGAAAACCAGAATTTATTTTGGATCTATCGTCCAATTTAACCTTTCTGATGACATCGAGGGTGGAGACAGACCCCCCGCCCCCCCAATGGTTAATAGGCAACAAGGAAGGATATTAAATTGGTAGCGTAAAATATACATTTGCTGTGAAATTATTTGTAATGAAATGTAGTTATGCACCTATAACAGTCACTGTATTTGATAGTAGTGCCCAGCGTAGGTGGTGCTGCTAGCAGCTGCTCACAATTGATCCAGACTGTGAAGGTTCCTTCCTGCAAATTGGTGACAATCTGCAAATATTTTCACTTGAAGTAAGGCCTGATAAAAACTATACAATGATGAAAAATTCTGGAAAACATGGAGACATCCACCACGTAATTTCTAATTTCAGTTGCAAGGTCAGTCCATCGCGGAAGTGGAACATCTCATTATCACTTGATAGTTTAGCTGTAAATAGGGTGGTGAAAGTGGGCTGTGTATAATAGGCTTATAGGGCCTACTGGCGTGGACTATACTAAGAACTTTAATACCTCTAAAGTTGACCATACAATATGAAGAACGGAATAACATTGATGAATTAAAAAAAAAAATTTTGTCATACAAAGTCCCAGGCCTAACGTTAGGCCTAATCTAAACGACCAAGACGCCCCGTCGCGAAAGGACGGGACTGACGAACAGTTACACATATTTGGGGAAAGTTTTGAAAATATCTACGAAGTCTATGTACATGACCACAATTTTCGTGTCAAAAATACTCTATTTGAATTCATACTCAATTGAAATAAATTTTTGAGTTTTTTTCCTCGAATTGGTGACATCTGCGAACTGTTGTCACATGAAGTATCAACTAATGTAACGAAAAGTACAGGAAAATTGAGTCCATCAAGTTAATTCTCCCGTGCGTGCGTTGTTCTTCGCATATGAGATCGTCTTCGCACAGTAAAAATGACGTCATAGAAAATGGGCAGGGGTGACCGACAACACTATGAGAAGAGACAGGCCAACGGAAAATTCCAATTTGGTAAGTCAGAGAAAGCTAGTCGTTGTTACGCGTGAAACATAGGTCTAGATGTTTAAAATAGATATTTTAACATCAGATTGATAAATTGGCCAGTATAATTTACTTTGGCGCTCAATCATCACTTTAAGTTGCGCTGTAAATAAGGGGTGATTGAAGTACGCCCCGTTGCCTTCGGCAACGGGGCTGTGTATAGAGTATATAAGTTAGGGCCCTAATCGTGAATTTGAGGAACGCACCATTTCACCTTTGTGTAGGCCTAACGACTACAGCAGCGCTTTATTCAGTCCACACGCATTGGTTTCGCTCTTCGCACCCGCATTCACTTGTGTACAAGCATTTGAGCGACTGGTTTTCCAAAAGCGACGATATAGCCAAAATATTTTACCTGGTAGGTCGCACTTACTTACTTTGTAATAAGATCAAGTTCATGGACTGTGTGCACCCTTGCCCTAAACTTACCCTCGGCTCTGGTCGGCTGAGCTGGACGAATTAACCTCGAAGTCTTCGTCTACTGCACTGTCAGACACCTGGCAACTGGGAGAGGCCAGCTAACGTTGTGTTAGGCAACTAACTGTGTTAGATTTCTACTGCAATATAAATATGATTCTATAAACAGTCAGTTCAGTTGATTTAATTCTTAAAAATGAATGACAATAGTCATAGCCTACATACCTCTTCATTAAAGATTCCTTAATGATTTGTTCAGGTTGATCTATCTTGTCAAACAAATCGAAGACGAGTCACAGTACAGTTGAGTTAGTAGTGGCAGGATGCACTGTATGTTAAAATATAACATCGCGCTCGCACAAATTTATTAATACACGTGAAAATCCATTCATCGTACGATCGTTCGCATCAACCAGCCATCAATATAGTCTAGCATTACAGTAATAAATTGTCCTTTTTATTATCTCGTGCATTTTAAACAAAATCCTTCTCTCAAATGGTGGTCCAAACTGGGGTTGTTTTTGCTACCCCAGGCTAACAAATTGGACGTTTCTGAACGTTTTAAGAACTTGAGTTCCAAGTCGTTCTAAAGGACGTTTTGTCAAAACGTTAGAAAAACGTCCTTTTGTGGAAGGTTTTGGACATTAATTAAAACGTTCCAAATGGACGTGTTAAGAAAACGTTTTCTAAACGTTTAAAACCCCAAAAGAACCTTTCGAAAATTTATAAGAACCTGTAGAAAACCTTTGGAACCTTATAAAGTCCAAACTTTTACAACGTTCTGTGGACGTTCTGCGGACGTCCAGAAAACCTTTAAAAACATTCCGAAAACGTTCTGCGGACGTCTAGAAACCTTTGGAACGTTTCAGAAAACGTTTTAAGAACGTCTATAGGAAACGTTTGTAGAACCTATTAAAAACTTATGTAAACAATGTAATAGATAAAAATATGTTATTTGCACCTCTAGCTCTTGGCCAAAATTGTGGAATGGCACTTAGGAGTGAAGTTCCTCCAAATCATGCTTAAGGGCAGACTTGATTTATTTTGATTTAACAACTAAATAATGCTCCGTAAATTTATATTTTATTGAAAGTAATCGTTTGTAATGGTTAGTTATTACTTTATTTTTTGTTATGTTAGTAGATTCCAATACCCGAATTAGTGTTTTTTTAATCTTTAAGGTGTGTTTCTGAACCAATATTACAATAAAAACGAAAACACCAAAACATGAATTTATTACTGCTAAATAGAAAAAAAAATCATTAAAAACGTTATTTCCATAATTATGTATAACGTATTATATGCAAATTACCAACTTCATTTGGCATAAAGTCCTATTTGGATGTTTTAAAAAACGTTTCAAAAACGTTCAATAAAATATGTCTCGTTATAAGGTTCCAAATAAAACGTTTTGTGAACGTTTTGATTAAAACGTTCCATTTTTGTAACGTCCAAAGAACGTTTATAAAAACGTTCTTTTTGGAACCATTATTTTTTTCGAAACAATTGAAAGTCCAACCTTGGAACGTTTATATGAACGTTTTCTAAACGTTCATTTCAGACGAGGACCTACGGGACCTGAATAAAAAAGTTTTTAAAAACGTTCTGAAACGTTTTGTGTTTGCTGGGTAGTAATTATATAAATTTACTTTAATTGCAGGCCTATTTTTCCCAGACTTCTCCAAGCCAGGTGCAGATCCAGGTGGGGGGGGGGGGGGGTGACGAGCCCAGACCCCCTAAAAAGGTAACAAAAGGGGAGGGGGGAAAGACATTAGAAAAAAAAAATGTAGAATAAATTAAACAAGTGGGCCTATTAACCTCCAACCTTACCTAGATCTATTTTTTTTTTTCGAGTGGCGGAGCAAAAGCTTTAATATAGGCTGATCACAGGGGCTGCGGAGCGATTTTGAAAAGTGGGGGGGGGGGCTGAACAGGCTAAAAATCAAATGTATGGTCATTTTGGAATTTTTTGTACACGTGGCTCAAAAAAGTGGGGCCCCCGCCCCAGCCCCCCCGCCGCTCCGCAACCCCTGGATCATGATGGCTGCCCAGGCTGCAATATAGCAAGGATTTGGCACCCTCGGGGGGCTCGATGTCATTTTTGATTCCCCCCCCAGTAGTGGATCCAGAAAGGTACAATTTCCTATTTTTTCCCCATTACACCGGGCGAGCAAAAATTAAGGTACATTTCAAATTTTTACACATTCGCTGGGCGAGCGATGAGGGGGGGGGGGGTCGGGGGGGAGGAGGGTGTTGAATTTTTTGGGAGTAAGTAAGGGGTAGATTTAAGATGTCAATACGGTGGAAAAATGTAGATTGTATATATATATTTTTTTTTTTTTTTTTTTTACATTTTCCTTGAGTCCGGCACCACCAAAGGGTCAATTTGCGCCCCTTTGAAGGTCATTTTGACACCCTCTGCCGAGGGCAACCGGGCCTGTAAAGCCCCACCATCCAGAATACTCCTCCTATCCCGTCACTTCTGGAAAAAAACTTCTGGAGGCTTGAGCCCACCTTACACCCTCCTTCTAAGTTATAACCAATGCCGGCACCCCCCCCCCCACACACAAAGACACACACATCAGAAGCCACCATACTTTACAGCCCTCTAAAATAAAGTTTCTTATCTCCCCCCCCCTCATTCATTAAACAATGTTTATTTCGTTTATATATAAGGGGCTGTAATTGGATTTATAATTCAATATTACAAAGTCTTGAAATAGAATAGCAAAAGGTCAATTCGAAGTTAAATTTGGTATCGAAAGGGACGATATCTGCGATTGGGGAACATCATCCGCGGCGATGACCGAGGGGATTCCGCGCGCGGATGATGGGTAGATGGTTTCAATGTGCGCAAAACTCAAATTAATTCACGATCTGCGGTTCGCCCAATATCCGCGACCACACCGGGCCCTGAAATGGAGGTTATAGTCCGCATCCCAGAGATTTTATTCAAGTGAAAGCGCCGGAACAACTGACCCCCATAGGGGTTGGGATGGACCCTGGGCCTCACGAAAATGGATTGCCTGCCGGGTCTGAGCTGTGTACTTCCCCGCCAAAATCCAACACATTTTGTGACGTCACTAACCGGAAGTCACATTAGCGACAATGTGCAGGTAAGTGCACTCGACATTATCAACACAAACGTGTCCCCAACATATTTTTTAGGGCTCCATTTTTTATTTTCTTTTTTTAGTTTGACTAACCGATAGTATACGATGCACCACAATGAGTTTTTCCTGGCATTTTCGTTCCCCGGAGATCGATGATAGCGACGTTAAAAATCAACGGAGCGACGTCGTCGACCTTGCGACCAATTTGTCTGTTTTTTTACTCGTTTTCGGTTTTAAAATTTTTGAAGTTTTGTTTAGATTGTTTTTAAAATACTCGATTGCTCTGAAACTTTGCGAACATCTTAAGCAAGTCCTCCGGCTTTCTGGAACATATTTTGGTTTTATAAGTTATATGTATTTTTAGGCTGCTATTTTGTGGGCGCATTTAAGTAACATGGTTTTAAGGAAATATCGGTCAACAAATGAGAGTTTTTGAGGGTAATATTCAGAGCCATTCATAATACAACGTGTTGTATGGGGATTAATACCAACTCATTATAATCTCACAAACATACTCATTATCCCCTTGTCCCCGGAGCTTTTGTCTCCCTATTATATATTCCCCCACACACCACCCATCACCTCACACACACAAACACACACACACGCCACACACCACACAACACACACACACACTCCTATTCACACCTTTCTCCTTCTTACGCGGTTGTTCTCACTATCGATAAATAAGTCCTTCATTCACTTGCAATTCCTCTGCTTTGTCACAAATTCCCCGGTCCTCTCTTTATATTTCCCTCTCTCTATCTCACCTTCTCTCTGTCTTTCTTCTCCCTATTCTTTATCTTTCTTTTCTTTCACTCTGTTACTTCTTCTCTAACAACCTATTTTAACGACCATCCTCTCCATTCCCTTTTTTATTAATGCAAAAGTGATTGAAATAATACATGTATATATTATTTATATTTATATATAGTTTTGAAATTCAATCAAAGTCTTCGTTTATATTGATTTTTTTTTTTCTTGGGGTGTTTTACCGCCTGTCAAAATTAGTATCATATTCAAAGGTGTATATAACCAAAGATTATTTAGCAACTACATTAGGAGAAAGTGAAGATTCAGCGGGAGATGAAGGATGTCAGGTGGTTCCTTCAATTTCATCGTAAAAACTATTTCATTCGAACACCTGGTTTTTCTCAAAATATTGTACTGAATGCCTCCTTAAGCCAATTACAGACAGGGCCCTAAAGTCGCATTTACTCAAAGGGATACATTCTCAGCCCCGTCAAGCGTTCCGTGACAAGTTTCGCAGAAAAATGAAACGGGTAGGCCTACAAATGGTCATTACCTGACCTTGCGGTAGATCTGAAGGTAATTCCATGCAAGTATTACAAGCGTCAACCTTTGAATATACAATAGTTATGCCTGGCGATTTTCACCAATAGAGGCTGTTTTTTTTGTTGAAAACTCTGTGAACCCTCTTCACTGGATCAGCGATAAAGCGTCTCTTCACCGAGGCTAGTGTCTGATCGAAGGATCACTTGCCAGTTTCACGAAAATGTAAGTTCAACAACTGATTTTCTACACTATCCAGCGTCCACACTGCCAAATTCTAACTGACAATGCTGTAATTGAATGATCCCCCCAAGGAGGTACTTAGATTTTCTTTCAGATCAGGAGACCTAATGGAGGCACAGCTACAGAATCTTGTGTCGTATACCTGTGTCAGATACATTATCGTGATCTACAGTACACCACACGAATAATGATTATAGATACGTCCTTGTTTTCCCCTTCGGAAACCGATTCTTTGTTTGGAATCTTCAAAATAAGATGTCAATTCCTCTTTCTCAACGAGATCTAGGAAATGGATGCCAAAGAAAGCGATATTCTTGAGGCAGGATGTGCAACTAATCCTATTCCAGAACTTGAGTTGACGTTATAAGACAGAGCAATTCTTACTAATTCTCTTGTGCTTTGAGAAGATGGGTTTTTCACTCTCTCATAACGAAATATGTCCCCACGTCGCTTTCTTGAACTTGTCAGTCTTGACCTATAGAGGCAGATAAGTGAACCAGCTGACGAAAAAGGGTGCTTTCAAGAGCTAGATGTATATACCTACCAACCTACCTACCAGGCCGGCTAAACTGCCAAGACCTAGCATGGACGAATCCTCGAGTTATCCCTGTCATGCATGCAGTTTTTCAGCTCGTTTGTGCCAAGTTGCCACTACTCCAGTATCAGATTTCATAATGTCTAGGTACGTCTTGTGTTGTATACAACGCTTCCTCCGTTAGCTCCCAAAGGATAAGACTGCTGGCGGCCAACTCTGAGTGTCGAAAGCAATGACCAGCATTATTATTCTTAAGCCTTTAATTTGATTCCTCGTGACATCGTGACATCAGACTATGTTGAATTTACCTATGACCAAAGGTACTTAAAGTCTTCTAGCTATCTCTCTAAAGTGCATATCTTAGAACTATGTTGAAGACAAAGGTATAAGAGTCTCCTTGCAAAACTTCTGCAAGCAGAATGTTAAATTATTCTGTCTCTCAATTTGGTGTCACAACTTTAGCCCTTGTGTTTAACAGTGACACGTCGTCAATGATATTTAGTAGATTTGATGATCATGATAGTATACCGTGGTCTTTCAGAATTTTCATCATCTTCTTGCAATGGATGTAATCGAAAGCTTTTTTGACGTCGACAATGTCAGCACTGTAAGCAGGTTGTTTCAGTTTTACCTCTTTATTGATCCAGGATTTGAGCAACGGCGTGGTTCTTCTTATAAATTCCGTTCTAATTGATTCTCAGCTCACCGGACGAATAGCTTTCCCTTGTCCGGCCGAGTGTCATGAGCAATTGAATAACTCTGCAATAATGCATGTCAAGCCGATTCTCTGTAGTAACTCCTCTAACATGAGTGTCTAAACACGAAGAAGACAACTAAAGACAGTTTCTACAAGACAGGAGCAGATCGGTGAATTGGTGTTGCAACAAAATCTCCCGTGATTTCAGAAAGTGGAATTGTTGGTCTATAACATCATTCATGAAACTATTCTTCTTGCAAAGCAAACCAGCATACAGAGCCATGACCAAAGACTTATTTTTTTTTTTTTTTTGAAAGGGTCTGTACGAGTCGCGGAGAGTAAATGAACTCGTGCAAGACAAGCACCAGTCAACTTCCATCTAATTAATCTACATATCAGTATTCTACATTGCTAGAACTGAGCAGTACAAAGAAAAACTCGTCAAATTGTTATTTATTGCGATAGGTCTGGCAAGGGCATGATCTGAAGTCTCAAATGTAGCTGCCGTTACATTCCAGCTCAACGCAATGCTCGTCCCATGCCTTGGGTGGATATGACTGACTAGTTCATGAAGCAATGTATGGACATGCTTCCTTGTATGAACATGCATCAGCCTCAGGAATTTAACGTTCGTTGGCGTCAAGCTCCTGAAGCTTGATGACAAAATGGATTCCCGTCACTTGCATAATTTCACTATTTTCATAGCCAAGAACACATCGGTAACCGAAGTGAAGTATATAGACGTATATCGATATCATTCATCCTTTCGGTGAGCTGTAGATCACGATACACTTTATGACACGTACGATGAGGTAGAAAGGGTGGGCCAATTTCTGGAACTGTACCTCTATTATTTCCAGTAAGTTAATGGCATCCTTAAAGAAGCTCTTATATCTCTCTTAGACATGTAAGAGATCTTTCAGTGAAGCATTGTCATGAAGGAGCCAGTGTACGTAGATGGAGTCACTGTCATGATCTACACCGGCATGACCGGAGAGAACTGCAAACATCTTCAAGCTTATTTGTATTTGGCAGTGCTGGCTTCATAACAGCAGCTAGAACTTGATTGTTGATAGCTCTTTTTACCATGTTTACACCATTTGTAAAACCTGCCTTTCATGAAATCAGAAAGTGATCCTTAAACCAGATCACCAGCCCTGATAAAAAAGACGCTGTAGCTCTAATTCAGCCCTTTTCCCATAATCATAATTATCTGGTGCTAGCTGAACTATATGTTTTCAGAGCTAGAGCAAAGGTTAATAGAAACGTCTTCATATCCATCATCTTTGTTTGCTGTGAAATTGTCACGGAACGCTTTCTTTTAAGTTAGGTATGGGACTTAGAGATGTCGTCCATGTTAGTAATTAGGGTAACTTTGAAAACTTTTGACTTACTGGGAGAAAAAGTTGGTAAATGAACGGGTAGCTTGTGCATTGAAGATTGAGGAAGCCACATGGAATTCAATTTCTCCTGACGAATCTTTATTTTCTCTGATTTACTCTATCAGTACGAGCTAAAAGGATCTAATCCAAAATAATCATGATAATTGAAAATTTCAACACGCCCCTTTAATAGAATAAAATAAATAATAAAATAACGTCTCACTAAGCTGAATGGAAATAAAAAAGAAAATAATACCCATTAACATGATCAATATCTGAACACTATATCTCTTTGCCAACATTATTTCAACGTTATTTCGCATGAGAATATATGAAAATAAATTATACAGACCGCAATTAAAATAATTAGAGAGAAACAGAGGGAGAGGGGAGGGGAGGATAGAAGTAAAAAGGGGTTAATAGAGTAACGGGAGTGAAAGAGAGAGATAAAGAGAAGGAGAAGAAAGACAGAGAGAGGGTGGAGAGAGAGGAGAGAGGAAAGATAAAGAGATGGGAAGAGGGCCGAAGAAATTTGTGACAAAGACAGTGAGTGGAAGTCGGAAGGACTTATAATGCAAAATTAAGTATTAAGAATGTGAGACGACGTATGAAGGAGAGAGAGAGAGAGAGAGGGTGAATAGGAGTAGGTGG
>CALNVZ010001156.1:13272-23754 GCA_940671915.1 Paracentrotus lividus
GTATGTGTGTGTGTGTGTGTGTGTGTGTGTGTGTGTGCTCTTACCAGAGCTACATTGTGGGGCAAAATGTCTGTAAAACATACCGCTATGGGGAGGTTTTGACTTGTGGGGTTAACCCCACATTGATTAACGGTTAGAATAGGCTAAAATGACGTAGAGGGCGCATATCAATCATTAAGTATAATTCACCCCATAATGATTTGTCTGTCATTTGTATGTAGTAAAAATATGTATGTTTCTTGATGTTGCTAAAATATTTGTGAAAGAGCGCCAGCTTTAGACACAATTTTGGTCTTTGCATAATGAACATACATGTTATACCGGTATACATTGTACGCTGCAATCAATGCACTAAATAACCGGCACACGTACCGCGCGCGATTTAGCCAGCGCGCCACCGCCGCGGTCGAGCGAGCTAGCCTCGTGTAATTTGCGGACGTCCGGACCTGAATTGAAGCCAGCCGGTGTCGAGTACAGAAGATCGTCAGGAAATCTGTAAGTTTTTAATTGATGTCAATTATCTGATGAAATTAAACATAAAATGCAGTTTGGCATTTTCGTGAAATAGTCCACCCCACCTTAACATTGACAGTTAACTTTACTTGCGTTTGTTTTGTTAGCGGCCGCAAGGACCTCGCTGATCTCCTGTCGTTAGACCAAACACTAACAGTTTTTTTGAAACACGCAAAACAAAAACAAAATAATAATAGGCCTAACGTTAAGTTAGGCATAATAGGCCTATGAAAAGTTAATAATATTTAATAAAATCTAATTTTTTAAAAAAAGGGCGGGACTAAGGCCTATTTCATGATTTGGCCGGCAGTTTAAACTAGATCTAACAAGTTAAAGTTAGGCCCTAACTGTTAGGCCTACCTTATATTATATTTTTTTTGTGTGTGACTCTACATCACTTTTAGGCGGCAAACCTTGAGAATTCAGGTCCAGATGGAGTGTGGTCATCACAGACAGGATCTATAACGTTAGGCTAACCATCCACAAAACAAATTCAAAAGTGACTTTAATTGCATTTTAAGCAGAGAATAATGGCTTGAAATGTCATTTTCCCCCAGGCTTTCATATTTCGAGAAATTCATTGAAAATTTAAACGATTTTGATGTTAAAAAGAGTAAATTTGCGCCTAGCCAACTTTGCAAAGGTTTCTTGGTCGAATCTGGTGCAAAAATCATCGCCACTGCACTGCCTAGCGGGTACCAGTAAGTTAGGCCTACTGGAGTACTGACACTGTTTTTTAAAATGTTATTTAGATCTATATTCTTGCGTTGAAAATAAGTAGGCCCTATGTTTGGCTTGTCTTCCATTTATTTTTCATCCACAATGTTATTATTTGCCTTTTATTTGGCCCTAGGCCTATCCAATTTTTGGAAGATTTTGAAGTTAAATGGCTCCAAATTGAGTAGACCATCTATTTTTCAACACTAACACCCAGAATTATTGGACCAGAATATTTCTTGACATTAATAAAATCATTTCTAATCAAAATAATCATTGAACATGGTATTTTATCCCGCCAATGTCTTTGAAAAATGCTCCATTCGTGCAAAAATGTAAACAAAACATTGAAAACAACATGTGGGGATAGCTCGAAAACTTGACCTGATATGGAGGAAAACCAACATGATTTTTGGATTCAGCGCATCAGATTCGCCATAAATCAGCTTAAAAAAAACATAGACAACAAATTTGTTGTCGACCAGTGTAATCAGTGGTAGATGTGAACAAACTGACCCAGCATGACAAAATTATTTTCTTTTTTTTTTTGGGGGGGGGGGGGGGGGTCACTTTCATTTTCCTAGGATCGTGTAGAAGTACTGTCTACATCTTTTCATTAAAATGTGATGAAATCTGTGCTCTGTATCGATAACTTTATTATGTATTATTGTCAATAAATGAAATTAGATTAAATCCATATGGCTGCATGCATGTAAGCTTTTAAAATGTTCAATGGAGCATTTCTACTAAATGAAAACTTTATCGAAAGACTTTATATTGATGAAAATTTTGATTGCTTTAATTATAAACCCATTGCCCTTTCCTGCAGAGAGTTTTGCTTTCTTTTTGGCTCTAAAATCCTAATTTGTGAAAAGGAAAATTTGTTTTAATTTCAGAATTAACTATTTTCTACCCCAGAAGTTTTTCTTGTAGTACGGTAAATTCAACTCATCCATGCCAGGACCATTTTTCAGTGATAACATAAATCTTGAAAACTCTTTTTGTGCCTTCTTATACTTCAGAAATATACTTTAGATATTAAAGGAAACATTAAACAAAATAAATAATGTATGTAGACTATATTTGCTTATGAATAGAGACATTTGTTTAGCCCTTTTGATTGGGGTGCAATTGGCCTACATACAGCTCACAAGAAAGCTGTAGTTTTGACGGAAACAACAATGAGTGTGCTTCCTAGTCAGCTCTAGCTCTACTGTCCCATACTGGATTATACCCTACAGATCTTTGAAGTATAAGCATCAGATATGTAGTATTTTAATTGATTGTAATGTAACTTTAGTTTGAAAGTATTCATGTATAATTGAGACTTGTACACACATTACAAACACCAATATCCTATGTAGAGGCAACTAAATTTGTAAAATATCATTTAAAAGAGTTTTTAAAGGTGGAGAAATAAAACATCATCCTAGATATTTACATATTATGTGATATTATACTGACAATTAGTTAAAAAATTATTCCCGGGGGTCAAAATCAAGGTCATAAAGGTCGGTCATAACACTTTAAATTACTCAAATAATATTTTTGATACCATTTTTGAATTCTCTTTGAATTTCCTATTGAATGGTACCCGGTTTCATAAAACTTGGTCAACCGGTTCAGGCTCAATGTTGAATGTTGAAGGTCACACCCATTTTTACCAAACAAAACAAAAAGGGCAGGCCATAGTGCGAAAACCGACAGACCGTTTACATTAATTTTTTTTCATTCTTGAGAAGCAAATGTCAAATTTTTATGATGCCAAAATTGAGCAAATTCTGAGACGGAAGGGAAAACCCGTTGGGTGAATCCAGATGGAATGACCCTTAGGGCACATTTTTATACTACAGCATGAATGGGGAAAGAAAAAAAGGGTACAAAAATATCCAAGGCCAATAGGCCTAAAATGGGAAGGGCACCAAGGCCAGAAGAGGGCATCAAGGCCATGGCCTTGGAATTAATTCAAGCCTCGCCACTATGTCTCATCACCTAACCCCATAGTTCCATGTATGTGTGATTATTCTTTTCCATAAGCTGTAATCATGTAGCACTGTAAACGTGAATACACACGTCCTCGACGTGCAATTGTATGTTGAGACTTTTAATCTTACTCTCTGCCATTTGCGCCTCACTCCACCACTCTAGGTTCTGGGCTATAAAATGCCCGCTAATAAATAGAAAATATGATTATGGGTTTGGTACGGTAACACAGTTTCGTCAGAGAAAAATCAGATTTGTAATAGTCGCACCATCAGCGTGTGTTATTACGGTAGCCTTACTGCCAGATCAAGTGTGTTATCTAGAACACGTGTCAGTTGCGACATTAGTACCACAGCATGGCCCGCCCGCCACGGCGCGGCCGTCCAGCGGCAGCCGGGCGGCGGGGTCTCCCTTTCCATCTCTGGCCTGCCTAGCCATTGATCGAAGCCAGGCGCCATATCCAGGACCTCGACATGCCATGCAGTTTGCCTTCTAGGAGCTGCAGTTGTCATCCAGTAAGTAATAAATTATTAATAGCCGGTAATAATTATAATAAAACTCTGTACAGCCGCCTTTTCCATGGGATACAAATGCAGTAGCGTAGGCCTAACAACTTAGGGCCTAATTATTTAAAGCTAATTTGTTAGCCTCTTTTTTTGTTACGTCTAAAAGTAGATCTGAATCACTCTTAATTAAAGTGTCGTCTTATTGAAAACGTGCTGATTTAGGCATGACAGGAATTCTTAGAAAATTGCACAATGATTTTTTTATCCTGGATTTAGTATATGGGCTATTTCATGAAAACGAGACAATGGAGTCAAATAGGGCAAAAATTCAACTCATTTATTGTATGAAATTATTCTCTAATTTAAAGCTTAGATAGTACCTCACTAATTTTGAAAATTTAAAAAGCGTCACATTGTCAACAACCGATTAATTTTCTGATTTTAATTAGCGGGTGATAAAAATTCTGCTTTCTGGAGAGGACCATTCATTTAACACTTAACTAAGTAAACTGATTACTTGATTATTGATAAACAAAGGAGTATATACTTCTTACTGAGTTGGGGTAGTCTAACAGTATTGTTTTACACATAGAGGCCTAAATAATACACGGTATGCTAATCGACAAAAGACATGTTTGGTGCTTCAAATCCAGATTAATATTGAAAATGTATGTAATAATACCACATTTAAGGCTATATTTATCATTTATTTGATCAAATATACTATGTACAGTATTTCATGACCAGTGGTCATTCTTATTGCCAGTAATGTACCACACCATTGCTTGTGCTTATATTGTAATATGAATCAATGAAGCGAATAAGAAGCCAAGCAATAGTGCTCTGGGAGAGGGACATTTTTTTTAACGAACAGAATAAACAACAAGGTAGCCTTAAATTTTCTTACTTTTAAAACACCACTATTAGTTTTTAACAGTGAATGTTGGATTTAACAAGATAAATGGTCCAAAACATTTGTATATAAGAATACACAATATATAATCTACAAACAGACATGTTTGGTGACTTCATAGCAGATAAATGTTGAAAATGTACGTAAAATGCCACACAATATTAGCTTTATTTTTCATCATTTTATTTGATGAATCATTACAGTATTTGCATAACAGTGGCTATCTTGTTAGGAATTTAACCGGTACCACACCATTTGCTGGCTTATTATTGTAAACAAGATTAGTTGAAGCCAATATAAGAGCCAAGCTTCTATTTGCTCTTGATAGGACATTTTTTTACAAACAGAATAACACAATGTAAAACCTTATAATTTTCTACTTTTAAAACACACTATTTAGTTTAACAATAAAGTGAAATATATAAGGAAATATCGAAAACATTTCTACTTTCATTCAATTGATAAAAAAACTGTAAACTATTCATAAAAATGATGCCCTCTTGACATCTTTTAAAGCTTAAATCAAATACTTGGTAGTTTGTTAGTTTTCACAAATGATTACAATGTATGTACAGAGTGTATTCCATTTATTACACAAACTGCTTTATACACAATTATATTTCATTGAAATAAGTAGACTCTCTTTGTGTAAAAATGATCTAAAAAGGCAACGTAGAGAAAACTGTTAATTGAGCAAGAATAGGAATATATGTCAATAACCAGGGAGGGAAAGAGACAGCTCTGCAATAACATGCTAACTTACATATGTCTTACTTTACATCCAAAAATTTTCATGAACTCTATAGCAATGTACTGAACAGTGGCGATATGTTTAACAGAACACTAACAACAGTGCATCAAACAAGCCAAACATATTAATGAACTCTTCATTTGGGCTTTGGTTTGATTCCGCCTTAAAAACATTATTTGTGCTTGTAATCAAACTGCAAAATCTACCAAGCACAATTTAAAATTTCCGTTTGTTACAACTGTGTTACGTGAATAGATTTCCTTCGTTTATACGATTGACATGCTGAAATGACTTGAATCTCTCAGAAATAGCTTGTAAATGTGTGTTTAGGGTTTTGTTTAATACCGCCCCCAAATGGGCGCTCGGCGTGCCGGAGGCAGCTCCTGCGTTTTGTGACGTCGCCACTTGGACAGCTCGAACACACCAGCTTATCTGAGTTTGCCGCGCAGCTTGATGCATACGTACAACGCATACAAAAATTGCTCACACTGTACTTAGCTTGCATAGCTGTGTGTCTCGGATTAATATGGCTTCTTTTATCACAAACTGATTAACTCCATTGGACAAATGCATTACAGGGTTGTATATCCTAGAATATCGTGTTTTGAGATATTGTTAACGCATTGTGATTATTTTGATAGATTTGAACTTGCTGCGATAGAATTTTTGAAAGAGTTTGATCATGATAAAAGCACGAATTGCCGTGCTCATCTCTCACCGAGGCCCGGAAACGGGTGCGCCGTTGGTTTGTTGGTGAATCGTCTTAGATATTGTGCTCATTTATTTATTATATGCTTTTAAAATTCCAGTGCGAATCGCAGCGCTATCAGCGCACTGCATAAACTTCCTTAGTAACGTCTTACTTCCGCCCAATTACTCCTGCCCTGCCATGTGTCGTGGAAACTCCCACCCTTTATATCTATGAGTGTGTTGTGTGGGTGAGAATTATGGAATCCCTCCAAATAAGGTTTAGAGCAAAATATAAATCATGCCACTGTCATGACCTTCCCAACTATATTAACGGATTAACACTACATTCATCTAAATTTGACAAGTGGTCATGCTCACATTTCCTCCCAAAATTCCTTATTTATCAAAATTCAATGGGCTACAAGACCAGAAAAACTCCTTAAAATAAAAATCAATATATATTAAGAGAAGAATATTTTAAGAATCAATGACGAAGCAAAATTGTTGCAATATTTACAGTTCTACGTGTAATTAAATAAGTTTGGCCTTTTACACATCGACGCAACAGCCATGGAGATCCCAGAGATAATAGAATAAACCCTCACACACCTCAGATAACCCGAGCAGTGAAGCGGATGGAATATACAGTGTCGTCTCTCGTAAGACTGCTTGCTTTCATCAACACATGCCCAAAATCGTGTCAAATTTACTGCTAAAAGGCTCGAATCTAAAATCAAAATAATGTTATTTCATTCTGAACCGAATATCTAAAACACCATTTGAAAAAAGCTTCACATACTACCTAACTGAAGAACTAAGGACGCAACTCCATCCAAAAGTTTTGCACGAAATAATTGTATATAGCTAACGGATGAAATTATTCGGATTCTGCACAGCACAATAATATTAAAGACTTACAAAACTCAATGAACAATTTCAAGATTATGATAATCTTACAATATAGATATATAGGATTATGGTTACAAAATTTATCATATATGACAACAAACTAAAAGTCGTGATTTGACAGTCCACAATGAAAACAATGCTCACTTTGTTTTTATTATCTTTTTTTTCACTCATTCTACGTGCTGGAGGAGTAGGCCTATTCATAATTGAGTTAATATATGGTTACAGCCACAAAGACCGACACCTACGAACCGACGGCTCCGAGACTCGACGACCCACGAGTTCGCAGGTAAAGTAAATAGGCCAACGAGACTCGACTATTAACAATTTAGGCCCACGAGACCGAATCAAACAGGCCCACGAGACCGACAACTACAATATTGTGGTGTCCGGTCTCGTGGGCCCTGTTTGTTCTGTGTCGGTCTTTAATGGGTCTTTATTTGCTAAGCGTGCCGTCTAATAGGCCTTTTTTTGTCTAGTGTCGGACTAATGGGCCGTCCTGGTCTCGTGGGTGTGGTGCCTTTAGGGATTGACCCCGTTAAATAATGAAAGAATGAATTCATTATTGAAACGGATAACTTATAGTTATATAGATATAATGGCTAGAGGAACCAGTCGGCAAGAGATATCACCTTGACCAGTTAGTCAGGGCTGGGGAGAAGCGAGATGAGAAGTAGAAAAAGAAACTTTCAAGATCAATCACGAATGGGCTAATGTCACGCCGATAGTAGCACTAGTTGCAGGATACGATGCATAGCAGTGGACACGGTACGGGTGCCCAATCGTGTGACGTCATAATCTCGACGCCCTTGCGCGGTACCCCGAAGCCTGAAAATGGGGCCCTTCTTTGACAAGTTATAACTAAGTTACGATCTAAACCATAGATACTATTGACAAGGGCTTTAGATATTCTGATCAGGTAAGATTTTCCATTTGCAGTGTATGGAAGCAGTTTGACTCTCCAGGTTTGGCTACTATTAACCTGTCTACTTGCTTTGTATTTGTTATTATCTTCCTTTCTAATTTTTGGTACAAATTTTTTTTTACGTTGAAATAAAGACCAAAAAGTTGAATTGAAATAAAATATTAAAAAATAGCAGGATTTGCAGGAGTGATTCAATTTTCCATCTGTTATCACAAAGCAATAAATTTCAGCTATCCAGTGACCTTCTTCAACAATATATGTTAAAAAATATGATGCTCCTCTCCAGAAGAGTATGTAATCTATTTGTATATGCCAGTTATCTTGCAATACTGCTCTGGTTAAAATTATATATATGTTTTTCCTTAATAGATAATGATGCCAAAACTGGAAATCAACTATCAAACACATACGCAATATACCAATTGATATGGAGTATGACTAGCTGTATAACTCTAACTTCAGCAACGCATGGAGGAAACCACTAAAAAAAAAAACAACTGAGCAGTAAATTTATATTATGAAGTACATCAAAATTGCTAGTTGATGATAAAATGAATAAAATGATTACAAAAACACTGCATTTTCTTTATGTATTATAGTCGTTTGTTCCACTTTTAAACATATAACATCTTTTTCCTGGAGAGGCATGTGTTAAATAAACTGCATGTTCATGATAAAAGGATTGACAAAATGTAATGATACCAAATGAATATGCCCATTCAGTAGAAGGGAGGGTTTTGTGCTGTATCACATGCGAAACATAAAATGATGACATCCTTATTAGTCTGAAAAATCCCAACTAATTAGTATTCTGGAGAGACATGATTTTAACACGGAATGAACATATGACAATTTGATTGCACAATTATCTTAAAATGAAGATGCTTGTTAAATTAAGTGTTTACATTGTTATCTGTTGGGATGTCATAAAGATACATAGGTTATAGACAGAGTACACATTTCTCCTCTTTTATCAAAACCAAAATAAGGCATATCTGGAGAGGACTAAGAATTTTATTAACACAAAATACAAATTTACAAGAATGACATAACTTTCCAACAATTATTGCACCGATTTCATCATTCAACTTTTTGTAATGTATCCACATATTTTGTAATTGTTCCTGTGTAGTAATTATCACATTATCTTGCCACCATTTCTCCAAGAATTCTTCAGAATACACACCACTAAGAGGAAATGAGACTCCAAAAAGGTTAAAATATGATCATTTTGGCCAAAATTTTTATATATGAAGAACAAATTGAACTCTACAAAAAAAGCTTGTTGTAGCTTCTACACAATGATTGCCCATCACATAAAATTAATTACTTTGTATTATATTGATAATTAAATAAACCAGATATGGATAAAAGCTGTATTTTCACATGCCTCGTTTATCATGAAATAGCCCATTTACTAAGAGCTCGGATAGCCTTGACCTAAGTTACTCCTGCCCCCCCCCCAGAACCGGACCAGTCTGCTGCAGCTCGCTAGGCGGCCTAGCGCAGGTGCTATAGGCCCTCGAGATCTACCGGTAGTACCGCTGCTGTTTAAAAGCACAGCAATGTGTCTACTTCTGGGTCAGCAATCGGGAGGTACAGAATTCATGCATATAAACTATATAATATCTATGTCCCTTCTACAGCGCTGTCCTTTTGCCTAGTAGCTCCATGTTTAGACCTAGAGGTGTCTAACGTTAGATGAGAGTAGGCTACCCATCCATATTTGACCGCCCTTAAACCAGGGTAAGTTTATCCTGCAGGACAGTTGGATGTATAATACATGCAGAAAGAATGATAGAATTATGAAAGTTTGGCTAAAAAATCGATACAAGAATAACAGGTTTATGATATGACTTTTTAAAAATTTTGCTCCATGCAACTCCCCCAAGTAGGCATTTAGAGGCCTAGGTCTATGCACACATAGCGATCACACTGTGCTATAGTTAGATTAGTAGCAAGATGCAAATTATTCTACATGTTTTATCTAATTTTATTTTATGACCAAGCATTTTCGGCATCAAGTTGATTTTGGATATGCATTACTAAAAAATCCTGATCATAAATATCATGATTGCTGTACAGAAATTTCCCTTTTTTGTCAGATTTTGTCACCTTTAAGATTGTCCCTGGAGAGTGATTCAAATAATTTGATATTGGTCCCCACGTAGAGAATTGCATGCATGTACAGTAACAAGCATATTTTTTCTAATTTGGACTTGCGCAAAGTTTGGATATCCGCCATACTACAACTATGTTAACACCCGGTATGCCTATTTGAAAATTTTTCAATAATATACCTTATAGATCTAGACCCTATATCTTATATAGAAGAGTTAAATACTTTGATATTATGACTTGTGTAATTAGGAGTGCAGTTGGCGCTCCTTATTTCAGATGGTACCCATGCTCAGACTATTAAAGCACTCATCTAGTGGATCATGCACAGATTCAATATACATCATGTGAAATTTGTGAAATGTATGCCTATCAATATCATTTCTTTCTTTTCATATTTTAAGGGAATGCACAAAAGTCAAGCAAAAAAACATGGTAAGTCAAACATTTCAAAACC
>CALNVZ010001157.1:2269-21745 GCA_940671915.1 Paracentrotus lividus
AAGTAATCGAATGGTGGTTAGCGTACTGAGGTTTCATGTTTGTCCGCGTTTTTGCTTGATGATGCGGTGAAATGGGGGGGGGGCCAAAGGGAAATGAAGCTTTTTCCAAGTAGCAGAAAGCAGCCTAAAAATCACGAACTAAGCTATGGCTACAGTCACAGCCGACACTTATGCTGAGTTACGTACCGGCTTGCGTCAATTTTTTTTTTTTTTTTTTTTTTTTTTTTTTTTTTGGGGGGTGGGGGGTGGGGGGGCGGATCCCACTGATGCTCTTCCCGTCATAGTCAGTAGTGTAGATAATGATAGATATATATCGTCCATCCATAAAACAAAGAAATACATAAGAATTTATAGAATACAAGATGAAATAAGGATTAAAACAACAATAACGTAACTAAACGTTAAAATCGGCCATGCGCACGTCATCACACAAGTGGGCCTGCACAATCTATTTCAATTTTGATATCTTAGATCCGCACCTGGCTGTCTTCTGTACATTTCAATTTGATAGTGGCTCAATTTGTTTTACTTCAACCCCGTTGAAGTTGGTGAACCTTTTTTTTTTTTTTTTTTTTTTTCTTTTTCTTTTTTTATTTACTTTTTTTAATCTTGGTCCAACTGGGATTGCTGGAAGGGCGAACAATCTGCGCATTTGTTTAATCTCTCTCTCTTCTTTTTTTAAAGTGTTTTACCCTACTAGGTATAATAACCATTTACATCAGGGGGCATTTCATCAAATGACTTGGGTCGTACTTTTTATCCGACAAACTGTTATAAAGCTACTGAATTACGTTTGCATCTGATTGGCTGATAGCAGACAATTTGTCGGATAAAATGTCTGACAAGTCCTTTGGATGAAATGCCCCCCAGGAATACCAAGTGCAAAATAATGATGTTAATTCTGGTCATTCGCTAGATTAATATTATACATTCACCTACTTTGTGTCAGATTTTAGGGAGACGTCTCAGCGATCGGAATCATTTTCCGCGACGCATAAAAAATATTAAAGACGTCCTCGAAACTTAGGAGACGTGTCCGAGACGTCTCCTCCGACAATTTCAAAAACTGTCCTCAAAGCAGTTTCAGAAGAACCGTCTCAAAAGTAGTTTGTGGCGACTCCATGAAGCGTCTCGGAGACGTCTCCGCAAAATCCGTCTTCAAAGTTGTTCGAAGAGTTCCGCGAATTGAGATACCACCCTTATTCTCATGAGGATCCAAGGTTCGGAATTTGTAAAGAAAGTACAGGCAAAAATTGTTTGGGACAATAGAGGCTTTATTTTATTTTTTAGCCTTGGACCGGTAATTTGAATTTTATGACGGTAGGCCACGGATCCAAAGAAAATCGAATTTAATGCATCCTCGGAGCCGCAATTGGTCTGGGGAACAAAGAGGCTCTATTTATGTTTACGCATTGGGCCCGGTAAATCTTCTTGTGTGACACTCCGGTTGTGTCCGCTTACTAGGCTTGAATAGCTTACTGCACCACCACCCCGCCCCCCTCGCAAGTCGAATGTGTGTAAAGTCAGTAATGTAAAATACAGTATACGCACACTCAGTAGGAGTTGATCAGATGCTATATTTTTATTATTATTATTATTATTATTTATTTTTTTAATTATTTTTTTTTTACAGCCGTCTTCTTTTATCGCAAATCAGTTCTATTAGTATAAATCGGATGTAATATTATTATGACTGAATCCCGAGACTGCTACTGTGCCTGTATCCTATCCAAATTCATAATTCATTGCTTTTACGGAAAGAAAGACATTTTTTTTTCCCCTTAAATTTAAGAAATTATACATGAACTTTCAATAGCTTTCTCCTCCCTTATAATTGGAGGAAATTTGTATGTATTCCCATTTTACTATTGGCAGATGGGTATACGCATCCACTTTTCCCGTCTTCTCCTTACTTTGAACTTTCAAGGACCCCCCCCCCCCCCCCCCGCCCCCGATAAACGTCGTCCGCTTGCCATTTCATTCAATCTTTGAACAACGCCCCTTCCTTCATTCCTCCTGTTCCAGGTCCATTCCTCATATCTTTATCTGTTCATTATTGGAATGGCCTTCAAGCTAATCACCCGTATATCAACTCGGGTGAAATTTGTACCTCTGAGGGGTGCACATTGCTGAACACCAAGGTTTGAAATAATTTCGAGGTCAATGATGTACCACTCATGCGTGTCCAAAAAAGCGTCGAATAAATGTCTGTTTTCAGCTCTTAGACGGCGTCGACGCTTTCCTTAAAATAAGGGTTTGTTTTTTAATTTCAATCGCCATTTTCTTAAAAAATGGGTGTTTTCAGCGGAAATCGCTGTTTTGGGTGTCAAAATTCACGGGGTTTACGCCATTTAGGTATGTTTTTCCCAGTCTGGACCGTCGAAAAGGGTAAATTTGACTTCATGCATTGAGACGTTTAGGGTCCATTTTCCAGTCTGAGTCGAAAAGGGGGTGCAATTTGACTTTCATGCAATGAGACGTTTAGGGTCATTTTATAATCAGATTAGGATGACAGACAGGGAATCATGTCCAGAAGAACACCACTTATTTAAATTGCAAATAATATTGACCAAGTTTCTTTAATATTTGTTTAACATTCAATTTCTAGAAGGTCCCTCTGACAGGCACACGAACAGAATGTACCAAATAACAAGAAGCGGGTTTTTTCTACAACAAAATATAAAAGTAATGCCCTTGAACCAGTTCAGTGAAAGATATACAATGTTATTTCCCCCCGGTATGGATTTTTTAAATATTATTATTAATTTTTTATTATCTTCTTTTCTTTCTTTTTGTTGCAGTCGATATTAAAATATGATTTTTGCACAAAAATAATGGCAATCAATTATTGTGAAATGCCCTGGCTGAAACCATCTTAACTATTTTTTTTAAAGCAAACTTCATTGAGGTGGTTCCCTCCTCGCTGTGACATTTTTAATTAAGGGGTCAGGGTATCTTTATGTGGGAAGAAACACTTTTAGACTGTTCCCTATGATTAGCACAACATTAACAAAAAATAAATAATAATAAATAAAATAATAAGTCGCCAAAAGCAGGGTGTTGCTATTGTCATATAGCAGCGACAAATGCTTGCGATTGTAGTGAATTTCTTTGCAAATGGATAACCATGCGTATGATGTTAACATCTAGTTGTGGTGTTGGTCGAGCGGAATAAGTCGGCGGACTTACGATCACAAAGGTACGCGGTTCGAATCCCGTCCATACCACTAACATCCTTCGGCAAGGTGTCAACCTGCAAATTTGCGTTACTTGACCCAAGTGAGGTGGATGGGTACCGTGTAGAAGCAATTCCTTCAATGCTGCGAGAGCCTTTCGGGGTAGCCCAGACGGGTAATAATTAGTTAACACTATAAAACGCTTATGAAACCCTAAGGTGAATATCGCATTTAGCGCTATATGAATGTAACTGTTATTATTTATATTATTATTATTATTATTATTTATTAATGAATTATTAATTATTATTAATTAATTATTATTATTATTATTATTAATTAATTATTAATTATTATTATTATTATTTATATTATTATCTATTATTATTATTATTAATTATTATTATAATTAACGAAACTTTTCTAGAAGATCTTTAACTAAACCCTTGAAAGAAAATAGAATGAAAGTGCGGAAACGTTTTTGTAATAAGATGTGGTCATTTTCACATCTACTGCCGTGAGGCGAGATGACCTTTAAGAGCCCCTAGAAAGAAGTTTCCCGTTTTTTTTCTTTTTTTTCAAAACTTAACATAGTCCTTACATGTGACGGTTAATTTTTGGGGAGCTGGAATATTGAGATACGAAGGGAGTAATACCAAAATGTTGCAAATAATGATAAAAGATGGCATAGAACACACTGGATGATCGAACCATAAATGTATAGCGAGGAGAGAAGAGAGAGAGGAATGAGAGAAAGAAAATACACCCTTAAAATTAAGTTAGTCATTGGACCCCCAAAAAAAAATGTCAAATCGTTGTCTTATTTAACAAATCTTAATTTGTCAAAATCGAATGAAAAATTCGTCATGCAAGGTTCTCAACTTGACAAATTAGAAATTAATTTGTCAAGTAACCAGACCTAACTTTATGACAAATTTGTCAGATACTAATTTCGTCAAAAAGTGACAAAATAATGTACTTATATTGTCATGAGAGGAATTTGTCATTTGGACAAATATTAATTTGTCAGAAAAGTGGTCTTATTGACCAATTAATTTGAATAACTGTAATATGTCGAAAAAAATAATTTATAATGCAAGAAATTAATTTGTATTGCAAAGAAAAGTTAATTTGTAATGCAAGAAATTTAATTTGTCAGAATGTGTGTGCTTCAATTGAGCATCCTGAAATAAATATCTCTTGCATGGACACAATTGATCTCAACTAAGTTTCGTCATGGAAAAAGACATTACTATGAACGTAATAAGTAGCACATTTAGCACTGTGAAGTGTGCTTTTTAAGAAGTTTAAAAAGTATATTTTAAGTATAAAAAAGGAGCCCTTTTATAGTAAGATAAGTAGGGCACTTTTAATACAATATGCTTGTTATCTTAAATGCGAGTTCACATAGCGACCGAGCTAAGCGGGAAGATTTTTAGGTTTTAAAGACTATGCAGTAAAAAGGGGCACTTCTTAGCATTGAAAGTGCCCCTTTTTAAGTATTTTTAAAGGCCTTTTAAGTATATAAAAGGACCCTTTTCAGGAAAGAAAAAGGGGCACTTTTTAGTATTGAAAGGGCAATTTTTAACCCCCTGACTTGCGGTAGCACTACCGTAAAGTGGATCCAATGACACTAATGAAGAATACTAGGTATTCAGCATATAAGTACTGTGAAGTGCCATTTATAAAATAAATCAATATTTCTAGGCGCTGTGTACAATAGTTTTTGTTTTGTAGGGTCATCTTCACAATAGAGCAGCCACCTCATTTCCATCGTACAGATGGCCAGTCATGGGGACAGAGACCACAGGGTCCCAACACTCGTAGAATTGAAGGAGAAGAAGCAAAAACCAGTTGGAAAATTTCCATCTTTGAAGGCTGAACATGTATAATGTATACTATAGCTCCAACAAAGAAAAAGTAAGTCCCCCCCCCCTAATCAATTGTATATAACTTTTTAACAAAGAGGAGTTTTACATATTTTATTACATGTGCTTGTAGGTAATTTTATCAGCTTACATTGGAGCGAATTTTACTGAAATTCGTTTTGTCATGGCTTCAATGAAGTACGGTCAAAAGGCAAAAATGTCACTTTTTCGAAACGTCAACAAGGTTAATTTCTAAACTTTAATTTAATATTAATTTGAAACAAATTCAGACTTTTTCAACAAAAGGAATTATGTTCAGAAGGGTTGTTGCATTTAATTTCTAACACATCAAACGATTTTTGCAATTAAATTTTCACGGTTGGAATGCACAGGAGGTAAAATTGAAAAAACTGCATTTTTTATAGCATTTTTTACCTTTAAAAAATTACTGATTATGACGGAATATGCAATGTGGAAGTGTGTTTTAAACATACTCATCAATTTCACGGTTGAATGAACACTTAATAAAAAAACAAAAAAGGATATTTTTCAAAATTTACTAAGATAAGTATTGCCGCTATGATTATGTAATAAGAATCATTTTAATACACACATTTTTTTTTGTATGTTATTGAAATATTTTTTTTTAAATAATGTTATGGCATATTATTAAAAACTTCACGCTTCAAATGAACACGTATAGATACGTGAATAGAAGGCCCGGTATTTTTTGCTGCTAGTGGACTGAAATTCAAATTGCTTACTTCTAATAATTGTCACACGACCTTCCTTGAGTTACTTCATTTGATTTGAGTTTCGACTGAAAATTCACAGGGTTTTACGCTTCAGTGAGCAGAATTTATAAAGAAACACATGCAAATAAGAAGAAATTTTCAGGGCTTTGGGCCCAACTACGACTGCCCTTCACAGATTAATCAAATTTAGCCGTCCGTTCCTGTTAGTATGGTGAGCCCCAACGTCAGTTAAGTTGTGTGGCCAAGTTTCATGGAAAAAGAAACGTTCAGTACATAAACAAAAATTCAAGAATTAACAATGGTCAATTCGAATTTCGAGGCGATTTTCATTTATAAAGTTTGATTTCCTCAGCCTACCAACATATGACCAATCGTGACATGTGTGCACAATCTCGAGGCACAAAACAACCCCAAATCAACACACTGCTGGAACTTTTAACCCAAAAGGTCTTGAAGTAATATCGTTTACGTCAGTTATGTTTATATACTACATGCGACTAACCTCCATTGTGCGAATGATGAGAGCATATAACCTTTGCCGATCATGCATAATAACATACGTTAACAGGAAAAAATGTCATTACAAAAGCACAATATCCACCTTTAAGTGTGCTCAACTCGGCCATCACACGTAAAACGAATATATGCCATTTTTGAACATAAGATGTGACCGTGTAGTTTGATGGATGAATATCTGATTTCGAATTTTCAAGATACAGACACTCGTGTCGGATTTTACCATTTTTTTTGGAGGTCCTGAACTTCATAATTCTTAAAAACTAGTGCTCACTCACGCCATGAAAAATAATGAAAATGTATCGGAATTGGTGTTGTAATGACCAAATTGATGGATATAAATCCAACAAAACAATTAAACACAAGAAGAAGAAAATCTCAAAAATTGTTATTTTTACAGCACTCCAAATGACCTTTGTACTTTGAAAATTCCGTTCTTGTCTTTAACAACGTATGAACTCACATTCATCTCCATCGTCTCAACGATTCCAATGTATTTTTTACCAGAAAGGTATCTCAATAAAGTAATGAAATCCTCCCTCCACAATTATGGTGCTCAAACAACAGCCCGTTCAAAATTACATTATTTTTAGATTAGGCGGGGGCGGGACTTACTTTTTTTTGTGGGTAATATATAAAAAAAAAAAACAAACAGACGTTGATCGTGTAGACTACATAGTACACAGCAATATTCAATCGCCTGGATGTCCAGAACATTCCATACACAGTGCTATAAGTGTCCTTCCTCAAGAAGTATGTTGAGCCAAAGAATACACAATTACTTATGCATCCAAATTGTGAAATTCGATCCTCATTTGACAGATTGTTTTTCTCCTTCATATTTATGGAATGCATTCAATTGTAATAAAGAGCTTTAGTTTTTTAAACGATCATAAAGATGTGTAAATTATGTCTTTGTACTATGCCATACTCTGTTTTAAAAAATACAGTCCACTCACCTTTATGCAATGAGTACGGATCACCACGATTTTGGTTAATGAACGAGGCAATTTCACTCGGCCCACAATTCCACAAGACGTGTGAACATGCTATCTTGTGCCTATTCTTTTTATAACAAGATTTCATTTTAAGAAAAGTAATTGGTTTGGTGCTGAGCACCTCATTATATAAACGGGAGTGGACTGGGAACACTTTTCTTGGATTCAATTGAATTAAAATACATGTAAAATACATTTGGGGAAATACTACGATGGGGGTAAGACAAGCATTTTACCTGAAGCTCCTAACAATATTTTTGTGTTCATGAACTCCCTCTTCATAATAGACCAAAAAGATAATAAAAAAGATATGTGAATAATGCTTAAACTTGAGAAAAACGTTGAGACAGAGGTATGTAGCTCAGCTTTCAGTTTTCGCATTGTCAATGATATTCGCATACTCAGCGCCATCTCTCCTCCAGTTGCGATGATGATAGACTCCATCAACTGCAGGTAGATGCAAGGTAGAATGCACACGATCATTAGGATTCTCTAAAAGATTGAAATGCAACAAAATTTTGATTTAAGATATGTGTACAAGTATGAATAGGAAGGCATTGTATCTATATGTATAGAAGAGATATTACGGCATTGATCTTTTCCCAGTACCCATTTTGGTTTCTCATCTTCTCGTCCTTATCTTCACCCAGCTCACGCTCAATAATGTGTAACATCGTTTTGAGTAATTATGTGCCCCTTAGCTTGGCCGTTGGAGAAAGAGAGCTTTTAAGAAGATAAAGTTTTTCAATTTTTGATTTTCTTAGTCTGATAGTAAATAGCGGCGATACGCAGCTTACGCAAAATTATTGTCTATATTACAGTGCAGAATGTTCGGAGTGAAGATTCCACTTCAATTTAGTATGCAAGGGTTACAGATTCCTAATACTCAGTGAGCACCCGATCCAGCCAAATCGCCTGTTGGCGATCAGTGCTCACCCTCGAGTTAAGGTACAGGCCCAACGTGATAACTATAAAGATACTTTTGACACATATGCCGAAGCCATCTACGCTATCCAATGTTTATCCTTACGGTGCCTACGGAAAGACGTTTCGTCGCTGAGATTGTACCTTATTATCTATTACAATCCAGTAATATTCATTTTCGCCCTTTAATCTGTCAGTATATACCTATTGCCAAACAAGCACAGTTGATTAATTCGTATCAGTGGATGCGATTTCCCAGTCATGGTACAACTCCAGACTAACTTCATACCATTTTAAAAGTTAAAAAGAAAGGTCTAGCTTTTTTTCCTTATAACATTGAATCATGGGCCACGTTCAAAGCATAATTATATCCAGTCTACTACCCATTATATCGGAGCCACGACGATATTGTAGAAAGATTTCGTTTTGCGAAGGCCAAGTACGTCACAGCGGCCGGGATCAAGATTTGACTAAGGTGGGGGGGGGGCCAGTCAGAAAAATTGAAAAAGTAGGGAGCGCAGCCGAAAATCTTCTGAAATTACATTCGTATCGTTTCAATGAGTGGTTTTCAAAAATTCAAGCGGGCCGCACGCCCCTTGTGCGCGCACCCCCCCACTGGATCCGCCAACAAGGTTCTCTAGTCCTCCCGGCATTTCAAACATGTGGCACATGTCTATGTGTTCAAGTATATAGGCGACATTTCATTTACAGCTAGTAAATCGTCATTGGTGCCCAAGCACTTTGTTGTAATGGGAGTTGCACTGTAGTTTCCGGTTTATAAGCATTAGTGCCTTATGGTGTAATCCGACCGAGATCAGAGCTTCTGTCTCATAAATGATACTATTCTAATTGAATTGTTGCAGAATGGTCAAATATGTAAATTCTTTGAAATTATTGATTAATTAATTTTCTGTCATCGATCCAATGGTTGAAATCAACGGCTGAAATCCCAGACCGCAAGTACTGGTACATGTATTATTCATCTATGTTAATGTTGTAAGCCATTTGAGATGAAGCTCGCAGAGACAACATTTCTGTTCACCGTCGGATGAAGGATGAACCTGGTTGTTCCTTTCATAACTCTTTGTGCATCCCAATCTCATGTCTTAATAGAATAGGAAATTAACACATAATGTTATTCCTGCTTAGAATAATGACTATATAATAATGATACATGATTCAAGTATCGCATTTTTGTCTAAAACCATAATAGATCATTACTCGTTGTAAAAATTAGAAATGTTTGGTTGAATAATCAAAAACATATTTTTGATACTACGTTTAGCTTTCATAATCGCTAAATGAATACACAGCCCTACATGCAGGGTCAACTCTATTTGTATTAGAAATTAGAAACTATCCGTGAAAAAACAACAATAAAACATCTAATCTATCGCCATACAATAAGCTACGTAAGTGCCAAACAGTTACGCCAATAAGAATGTAAACCACCTTATGTGGGATGGGGGGCGTAAATGGACTATGTTTTTTTTTCACAGCGTTGGTCCAAAAACACAGCAAAAAAGTCCATACCCGACCCTCCTCCAGAATATTTGTTCATTATGCCCACTAAGAGGGGGACGAAAGATAATATCCACTATGTTGACTGAAACAACAAACCAAGCAAAAGGAGAAAATGGCTTAGCTATCAAGAGCCTCAAAAGATCTGTTCACACGAAGATCCTCAACATGACAGGTATCTGCGCAATTAATGAAGTAATAAAAGAAACCATCATTTGGGTAGGTAACGGAATACTCAGGTGAGTGGATTACCATCTAAATGAAAGAATGATTGAAATAACAATAATGATGAAGCCTGGAGGGCCACTCTGGGTTGATCCCCAGCAAGCTTTGCATTCTTCTTGGTTGCTATCTTGTCGTCAGCCTATTTTGGGTAGTTTTTCCATATAGCGTCTTGTTTAGTATGTGTTGTCCTCCAGTTGATGTTTGAGCACCGTTCTGAAGCAATTTTGTTCAGCACCATCTCACGAGATTTCTCCAGGCATGGGGTGACTGTCCCATGCTTCACAGCCCGTAGAGCAGTATGTTTTCCACAAGTGGCAGGAAGAAGCCTAAGTTTGATACTTCGGGACAAGTGAGACTTACAGAACCGGCACTCATTTTATTGAGAAGCTTTCCATGCCAATTTCACCACACTCACTTATCTTGATTTCAGTTTCAGTTGAAAAATACTATGACGTCCAGGGTAATTGTTTAAGTCCTCTAACTCTTTTAGGAGGCATTACCTGTAGGGGAAACCAGGGACAATTGTAACAGCGGTGCAATTGTGACAGAGGCTACACCGTACAGAGCATGCGCACATCCTTCATTGCGCTTCCAACATGCTGTCAGAGTATCGTAAGCAGATTTAACGCGTTCGTGGAGACATTCTACACGCAAAAAGGTATCGTGTAATTTCTTTTTTTGTTAATTTATTTATTTTTTTTAATTTTAATTTTATTTAGTGTTATTTATTTTTACTTTTATGGTTATTTATTTATTTATTTTTTTTTTGGGGGCAGTGGTGGGGGTAGCCAGAGAAGTAATAATCCGCACAATTGTTTTTCATTCTGGACAAATATGTTGGTTGACGCTACGGCTGTCATTTGTAAAATCATTTAGAAATTATAGTTCTTAGGCGACCGGTATTTTGCTAACCTTTCAACATGAACCACTAAGCTAAGATGGGAAAACATCTCTCCAAATTCTCACCCTGTCCAGGGGCATTGCCGTAAAGAAAGCTGTTACGAATTGTCTTCCAAGGGGACTGTTACAGATTGCCCCGGAATTGCTGCTTCTGTAACATCAATAAAACAAACAATAATAAAATCATAACTACAGAACTCTGAACCATGGAGCCAGCCGAATATAGGGGCACAACAAGCTCATTATGGTACAAACGAGCTGGAAAATATAATATAGATGAGTTCAAAGCATTGGTCATATTTTACGTCATCGATTAGTTTATGTGATTAACGTTGTTTAAAAATCTTGAGATCTGTCATCACATTTATTCAGAACCATTGAATAATCAATATATATGAATAATGTATCGCTCGCATTTGTCGTTTGCGCAACGTCCACTCTGTAGAGTGCTCAAAAGGGCGAATTATCATACATATTATTACAGCGCGGCTTTAGCTAGGCTTACCTGCCGAAAGGCGCTCAACTCTTCAGGATTTTTTTTTTTTTCTTCATTTAGACAATGACGGCCAATATCTAGTTTGTCGCCAAACAATCATATGAATGTTTTTCTTTCTTTTTTGTCGAAATGATAAGGAAATGTACACTACGGTGTCTAAACTGGCCATACATTTAGAATACTAAAGTAGAAGTTCTCTGCGTTCATGGTCGGCGGAGACGGGGTAAGGGGGGGGGGGCTGGGGCCGGGCCCCCCACTTCTTTGGCCAAGAAATTTTAATATCTTTCTAAAAGGGAAAAAGGGGAAAAGAAAGAAAAAAGAAGAGGGAAGGAGAGGCGAAAGATGTTGTTTTACAAATACACTACTTTCGGTTCATTGTATTAAATGCCACATTTTTTTTTAATGCTGCGCGCAATAGCGCTCGAAGGTTCTCGTCAATAAGGCAGCATTGACTTACTGTCCCCTATTAATAAAATGATGTAAAATATTTCTATTTCCACTTTGCCCTCGCAATTTATTTTTAGTTTAAAGATTGAGGTGATCTTGACCCAGATAGAAGAATTCAAAACAGAAAGAGATAGAGGTGAAAAATGTGCGTCGAAATATAAGGGGTCTTATAAAGCCCAAATTTTTTAGCTCGCGCTTACGCGCCGCAAATTCCTCCTCAAAAAGACGTGGCAAGAGTGAAGTGATGATATGTCAAGTCAACGTTTCAAGATCTAGAAATACATCTAGTCTTCAATTAATTATAAGTCAAATTTTTCGGCTCGCGCTTCGCGCTCGCAAACTTTTTTTTGTAAAAAAAACCCCACTGACTGATCCCTGGCGTCGCCAAAATAAGTAATGGTTATGTTAAAATTTCTGCTCGGCGTTTCGTCGCGTCCACAGGCAGACAGATTTATGCTTTTGTTCTCAAAATGCAAGGTGACCATATTGAACCTAGTAACGAATTCCAAACAATTGACACCGCCCCTCCGTTTCCGCTCCAGGTCAAAATCTCCCTTTCTGAAAATGCCAGTCCCTGATTTTGACTGGGGGGTGGGAGTGCAATTGTTTGAAGATTCGTACTAGGTCAACTGAGATCACCTTCATGTTACAAAATGAAATTGCGAGCGCGAAAAAACGCGAGCAAGAAAATTTTTACATAACATTACTTATTTTGGACGCCAAGGCGATCAAGTCAGTGGGTTTTTTTTATCCCATCTCTCTGCCTCCTCTCCCGTCTCACCACTTCTTATTTAATCATAAAGCACAACAACACGTATTGCAACACACAAGCACACAACAGCACACACAAAACACACACACACACACTGTTACTTTTCCACTCTCTCCTCTCTTTCCCTTCCCTCGTACCTCACCCCCGTCGGTCTCCCTTCTTGCCCATTTTATCCCTATATTATTTCTGCCTCTTTCTCTCTTTCCAACTCTCCCATCTCTCTCCCCGTTTAACCGACGCTCTTTCTTGCAGAGATTTTATGCATGACGCTGTCCTCTTCGATACACGAAAAGTTAAAAAAAAAAAAAGGCCCAAATAAAAAGAGAAAAGGAAACATCACTATCAGCAAGAGGGGCTGAACTGAATGTTGTTGTCTCAGTTTAGGTTCATTTTATTACTTCGAGGGAAATGAAATTCAAAAAAATCAGCCAAATTAAAAGGCAAAACAATTCAATTAAAGCACAGATGGGACTTGTAAAAAACATTGCGTTACTAGGCATTTCATCATAAGGTAATTATAATTTTGAATGAAATTCAATACTGATATTCATGTTTTCTAATAATAAAGTTACAATCATATAACAATAACGAAAATATCACAACATCCATAATGAAAACAAATGCATTAAGAGTCTTAAATCTAGTAAAACAGCGTCTTTTACAATATCTATATAGATATATATATTATTTATATTGACAGAATAGTCTATTTTCTCTGGCAAAATTCTATGCTCAGAAATATCTGAAAAGATTAGAGTTAGAGTGAATGCATATTGTTAGGTCTAGACAGAATAATGTCCATAGGAACAAATTTTTTTGTTTTTTATCATTTTTGGCAATTCCAAAACGTTCATATGCACAAATAATAACTGTTATTAACCTAGTCCAAATCACATTTAGACAGTGTCTTCACATTTCATTCCACCTCTCCCACTCGACTAGAGTTCTCTTTAAGTTTAAATGGTACATAGACTGTCATGATTTGTTTTATTTTTGACCTCATACATCCGTCAATTAACATATGACGCACTTTCACATCGAATATCATTAAATAGTTGCCTAACGACTATAGTTTAAGTCAAAGATATGTAATATCTCGTATCTAACCCAACCCCTTCTCTTTTGTACCATTGGTTTAAGGTTTGTTAACCCATTTTTAATGTACAGATAAGATTATTTTCATTTTGGTTGAAGTTAGCAAAAAAAAATTCTAAAGTGTATCTTGAGATTAAATTATTAAAAATTAATGGGAAGTTAAAAAAGTCTGTCAGATAGATTGGCGCAGGTAATGACCAAAAGAACCATGAATAAAAATAGTCTGTGTCATGTTTTTAGACAAGGATTAACAAAAATGAGGACTATATTAAACTACACAAGGTGTAATTTGCTTGATTTTATGCTAAGTGCTTTTATCTAATGGGTTTTTTGTCAGGAGTTAATTTTACTTAGGATTTTCTTAAAGATTTAAGTAACAAATATGTGCAGTGTGATTGGGGTGGTTTGAAGAATGAAGAGCGCCATCCAATGCTCAACTCTCAATCTTTTGTGCCACGTTTATCAATTATAAACAAATATCCAAAAAAGATGAGCTGCGAATATTACCCCTTTAAATAATGGATTTTTTTTCGACACTCACTGTATAATATTATTTGCAGAGGAAATCGAAACCAGCCCGAAATATAAGCAAAATTAGGCCCCTTTTTTTAAAGAAGTATTATTATTTAGCATTTCTTTTATATTCATATTCTTATTTCTTTGCACAGCCAATCATCCTCCATGTTTGAGGACCTCTCTTCTCCACTGTGGTACTAAACAATTTGTATTAGTGGTTCATATGCATGTCATGCATAACTAGGTTTATTGACTTCAGATCATAGAAAAACGACACACAAAATATGTTTTCGGGTACCGTTGGGGGATTTCACTCAAATATTTCAAAAGAATTCAGTTTGAAAGAGGACAAAGAGCTACCCTACATGCACGAACGAACATTATAAAACGCATTCCATTGCATGAACTTAACAAAAAAAAAATCCCATCCAGGTGCCATCATATTTGAACTCCTCTTTCAATTTGTGCATTAAAACTAAATAAATAAAACCACGGAACATTATTATTGCCAAAATAGTTATGTATTGAGGACAGCTTGTGCAAAGTGAAGACTTGGATTTGGAATAACAACGGAGCACTGCTGATTGTGGTTTGAAAAAAAAAAAATGGCCCAAAAACGAGAACAAAAATGAGCCAACTACCGAACACATAATACTACATATACATATACATAACTATATTTATTGTATTATCAAAGTAACTTAAAGACGATAGAGGGTCCTGGAGATTAGAGAAAGTATCATAATGATATTCATTTTGTAATATAAACATCACCAATAAAAGAAAAGAAGGAAAAAATGACCTATAATATGCCGCTCCATGAAAATATCATTTGACATGGCGCGCGTGTTTTTTTTTTTTTTTTTTTTTTTGGTGTGTATGCGTGTGTGAGTGTGTGGTTATAATTAATGGTCAACATGGTCAATATGACTAAATGTTTCTCTCAATGTCCGCACAATTAGTCTTCAAGAAATTACCAGCTGAATCTAAGCGAGAATAGGAATAAGACAAGGTTGATTAGGACGTGCTTTAATTGCTCTCTAGTTTTACTTATGAATTATTCCAATTATATTCTATCACATACACTTCGAACTGTAATAAGTTGATATTACTTAAATTTTCTCTGACGTTGATGTGTGATTGATCAGGCACGTAACTAGGATTTTTACGGGAGGGTTCGAAATCTGCAAAAGTGGACAAAAAAGTACATCAAATTTTTTTCACGTTACGCCGGGCGAGTGAAAAGGTACATCAATTTTTTTCTCACGTCACGTCGGCCGCAAGGTAAGCGGGGGGGGGGGGGGGGGGGGGATCTTGTAGTTCCAACCTCCGAACCTCCCTTCCCTCGCCCCTTAAGTTTATGGCTCTGTTAGCCATCTTCATTATCTTAGATCAAGATGATTTTAAATTTATAGATATATTTTCATGCTTTATACATCTAGCAAATTGCAAGGACATGGGAATGGGAGTAATGTATGAGTAATGCCTGCCTATGAACAGGGCCATTTGTTTTAACAATCTAATCTATCAATGAAACAGTTAATATAAGTTACTGAAATAAAACGAGCAGAGAGACTCTTTCACAATTTGTTACATTAGGAAATCTAACCTTACACCAAGCCGAGGTAATACAGGGGCCGCGGAGCCGCGGGGGCTAGGGGGGCTGCAGCCCCTCCACTTTTTTCCAGCAAACGTGTACAAAAACGCGAAAATGACCATAGCTTTGTGATGTTCAGCCTGTTCAGCCCCTCCACTTTCGACCCAGCCCCTCCACTTTAAAAAATGCTCGGCGGCCCCTGTAATATTAAACTCTTCTAATTCATTCTGTGCACATTGTGGCCTCAAAACCTCTTTTCAGCGCGTTGTAGTATAAAGAGTAAGGATCAATTGCAAATATAAAACGACCATTCTGATTGGTTCATGATGAGACTTTAATGCATGAAGTCCATGCAACAATGATGCTGATTGGTTACAATCGATTTGCAATTGCTCGTACATGTACTTTATAAGTTACAGCTAGGGCACCTCCTCTGCTCTTAACGAATGCAATGGACTTATTAAAAACACCCCCCCCCCCCCCCTCTCTCTCTCCCCCTCTCTCTCTCTCTCTCTAATATAAACCCTGCCCATAATAATTTGCATGATAGTTGTCAAGAATGCAATGTATTGTTGAACTTTTTCACTGTGAGACTTTCCTATTGGCTGAATTTTGTTGAAACTATTTATTAGATATCACAGGGGTGTGTTTGGATCATCGGAGTCTCATACAACTCAAGCAGGTCAACTCATATTCAGCAATAATTATATTACTTCATTTCAAATCAGACAGCAGGAATCAAACTAGTCATACTGGTTGTGGAGGTATATCAAAATACTTTTCGTAAAGCAAGTTTATGATCCCTCTATGTATAACACATCGGATATTATTTTGTAGAGACCATCTACGTTTGCCAGGATTGTGATCAAGGAATAGCAATTATCTTCGAACACTATTTTTTTTGCGCGAGTAAGCTCATGATTTATTCCTCCATAATTCATCGAACGAACTACCACGGCGTATATAATTCTATCTACAGGTGGATTAGGAGAGCTATTTTTACACACTGACTACACCTATAAAGTGAGTACTTCAAGTTCATTATTGTTGTTGTTTTTTTGTTTTGTTTTTTTTTCGAATAACAATGTGTGCTATAAAGGAGCCACAAAATTTTATCAAGTGATATAAGATATGGATTTTTAAGGTTTATATCAAAGTGGTCTAACAGCAGTTGATTCAATTCTCCGATTGTCTAACAACACATGTTGTGTGAGACCAAATAGGCCTATATACATTTTTTTTAAACATTTATATTGTTTTCGAAGAGCTCAATGCCAAAAGAAGCTTATGCAAAATTTCACTTTTTTATTTATTTGTTATAATTTATGCACCTTACAAAATTTATGCACCTTACAAAAGGGATACAAACGCACAAGATCGCGTTCATACTTTCGCGATTAATGCAGTTCAATAATTTCATAATAGTAAAGGAATTATGCCCCCCCCAAAAAAAAAAAAAAGAATAAGATAATATATATAAAAATAAAATAAAAAGGTAAATAATTAAATAAAATAATATAAATGAAAAATATAAGATATAAAATCCTGTTGAAATGACGAGCAAATATTGTCGGTACTGACCGTTACAGACAAAGACATGGATTTTGATGCGGGGTGTGTTGTTCATAGGACATCGTATCTCATGATAGCCTGAGAATAGTAAGTTGATACTGGAATCGGTAAACTGCCAATTTGTCTAACCCACTTTGTACTAATGGCACGTTTGATCTCATTCTCATTGTCTATATTCATTTTGTCTCAACCAGCTCGTTCTAGTTCTATATGTCTAATTGTCTGTATTCGCCTATATACATTTTTTGTATCATTAATATTTGTGACTAATTCTCATTTTCGTTTTATGCTCCTACTTGGTCCACTGTCAAGCAATCAATAGTAGGTTGAGCGGGATACAATAAATTATTCTTTGGACATGTGACAAATGCAATTATAACAAGGCGGCTGACTTTAACTGTCACGCGTGGGGCGGGGGGGGAGGGCGGAAACACTGTAAAGCGGTAATTAACAGTCCCAAATAATAATGAATATATTTTTTTTTTTTTATATTTATAATCCAGAAGATGTAACGATAATAGAACGACCATCTTCGACGATTAATTAATACGAACAAATTGATAAGGCAATATGTAGCATTGTATTGTACAATACTTTTTTTTTCCAATGTATTAGCTCACGGAGCTGATTCACTAGATCTAGAAAAATGTTAGGCTTTTAAAAATTGAGGTGGGGACGACGATCCCCCCACTAAAAAATCGAGGGGGACACATTCTCCCTCTCCCCCCTGCCCCCGGAATGCGCGCATAGAAATTACAAATCCTAATTGCGACTATTGAGACGAATTGGGCAATTAGACTAGGTAATTGCATTGACGCATAATGGAACATTAGACAAATGTTAGAGAGGCTAAATGGTTAGCCAATATGGTATTGAGATACAAACCGATATATTGGGGCCAAACTGTTAGATCAAAGTAAATATAATATATAGATTATCCAACGGTTTTTTTTGGAGTACTAGAGATTAGAGTCCATGTGTTGCGGTCTGGCCCGATGATGGGGTAAACTCTTTATATTTATTATTTTATTCAGTTCATATTTTTCCAAGGCGTGGCCTCATCTACTGACGATCAGCTGTTTTTAACAAGAGGGTTCCTGTGCATTCAAATCACATTGAACATATCATTCCATATTTAACAAAACATCTTTCGATCAAATATTAACTGTACATGTATAGAAGTTGGTTTCATATTGGGGTGGGGGGGGGGCATGATGGGTATAGACAGGGTAAATGCTGCTAGGCATTGATATCTCATCAATAATTAAAGAAAAAAAAATTCCAAGGGCCCTTGTTTTTTTTTTCAGTGTTCAAATCGTGCTTATTTTCACGGACGATATTGTGGTGGACAAAAGTTTACATGGTGTTCTTGAAGGTAATTGGTTGGAGGGTATGCAGGACTGTGTGTTGAGTCTATAATTTATAACCCCTCAAGTATAGATCTAGACCTAGAAAAAATACCAGGTCATTAATTAATTTACACCGTAGAGTAAATATGCATGAATCTGCTGCAGAATTCTGATCTCCAAAAAAACATTTCCGAGATTCTGTTTTATAAAAGGAGAAAGACTTTTATTACAGGAAATGTGTAATATTTCATACTCCCTGTACCACTTTTCTGTAATTTTACTGCAACCTGTGCAGTAAGAATACAAGACCTTTCTTGAAGCCCTGCTGCCACAAACTTTTCGGTTTTGTTTTTGAGCAGTGTAGGTGTGGGGTTAGGTGGTAGGTTTAATTTACCCTAAGCATACCCTTTTCTGTTTTTGTAAAGCGCTTTATGTTGCACTCGCTATACAAACATGACAAATGAAATTTATTATTCATTATTGTAGGTTTCTGATGGGCGTAGTTGTCCGGGAGAATATTTTTTTCCAGTTGGTAGTCGCGATGTACTTTCATGGTGTAAAAATAGTAATAATAATAATGCTTATAATAATGATAATAATAATAATAATAATAATAATAATAATAATAACAATAATAATAATAATAAAGATTTCGATACTAAGCTTTATGAGGAAAGAACAAGTAAATAAAAATGAGCATTTATTATGTTGCTTATTCGAAGGCCTTCCAATGAATTTGCAGAAAAAAA
>CALNVZ010001157.1:40711-68431 GCA_940671915.1 Paracentrotus lividus
CACCAATGGACAAATTACCCCGGACAATTACCCCCGAGGAAAATTACCCCGACGACAACTACCTCAAGACAATTACCCCCTGGATAATTACTCCCTCGTGGACAAATTACCCCCGAGAACAATTACCGACACTCCCTGAACGATCAACTACCCCCTGGAGGTACAACTGACATTCCGCGCGCGATAGGACCAAAAGTTACACTAGTATAATTCTCCGTCCATGACGAATCCTCATCCTCGCCACCTACCATGAGCTGCCTGACTTTGTCTGACATCGTAGTGACACAGTACCTCCACACTTTAACATGAGATAATACTCACATAATCAGCCAATTCGTATTATAATATTACCTACTTTTCGTTTGGTTACAAATTCGTGAGCCCTATTACGCAGAGGGCGCGGGCGAGTGAGGAGAGGCATGTAGAACTAGAGAAAACAAGGATACGTTCGGAGCAGGTCGAGGATGGGCTGGTTGAGGAGGGGTTTGGCCAAATTATATTCAGACATTGGTTTTGACAATGGGTAGGCGGCGTGGTAATGTTCTGGAATTATCTTATTTAGCACTTTTTGGAAAACCATTCGCCAAAAATTATAGCACCTTGCTTATTGCGCGCGCAGAGTGTGTTAGGTGGAGAAAGGTGAGTGTGGAAAGATATGTGGGTGTGGGTGAGAGCGGGGAGTGGGTGGTCTAGATGGTAGAAGAGGTGGTGGAGTGTCGTTTGCATCTTTTGAGGTGTATGCGCGCGGGAGAAGAGTGAGTGGATGTGAGCAGTTTGCAAGGGTAATTGGTGAGTGAGAGTAGGTGAGTGAAGCTGGGGTGAGGACGTGAAAGAAAAACTTCCGGGGGTGCTAAATGAGGAGGCGGTGATTGGCTAGCCAAGTAAGTCAGTCGGCAGATCAGGGCAGGCGACAAGCAGCAAGCGGGCGAAGGAGAGTGTAAGCGTAGAGACCGGTGGGTCGAGGTGGAGCGGAGGCGACTGTGGCTGATCGCCGACGTAGCGGTGAGAACTTGCCCCTTTAACCTGTGATCAATTTAAATGCAATGTACTTACCATTGCTTGCCTTTTGATCATATTTACATCGTATAGATTTATTGAAATGATAGAAGAAATATACTACGCGATAACTTAACTGAAAATCAAGATGAAATTACAGTGCAAATTTCAAATTGCTTGCACTTTTTGTCATAGCCAATATTTGCCAAATATTAATATGAAATTATTAGACTATTGTAGTGAACTTTATTGATATTCATAATAATAACAAACAACCCGTAACAGTAACTCAGCGTAACATTTTAATGGCAGCATAACTATTTTACCAATCTTCTGTTATCAGTCACATGCAAGGCATCACTTTTCCATTTTCATCTCCACATTTCTTCAAAAGTCACAATTCTTCATACGAAGACCTGGAAACCTTCTACAAGCTGAAACATGTTTGAGGCAATTGTTTTAAACAAAATTTCGGACATATGTCTCTCACTGCCTATGCATACCATTTAAGCCCTTAAACAATTGTCTCCGTCCACCTCTAGTCAATGCTTCTAACAATATATGTTTCTTCTGGACTGACAAGCTGACGAATTATTTTCCTAACTTTGATGTTTTACTAGGCTGTTTATTTATTCTTTTAAATATCATTACATGTACAGCTCAGCCAGTAAAACGTTAATCAAACATCTTTTAATTGTCTTAAAAGGATTTACATTCAGTACTCGGCCCTCGCGCGCATCCAGGGCAGGGGGCGTGAGGGCACTCACCCCCGAATCTTTTAATTCTTTTACACAATATGATATTCGTGTATGTATCTATTTTTATTACTCGTCCCCAGTCACTTTATATACAATGGATGAGACAGAGGTAGGATATGAGGGGTTTTTTTTTTCAAAACCCATTTTTAGATAATCAGAAGAACCAAGTAATATTGAAAAAAAAAAACCCAGATATAGTGAAAAATCACCACCAAACATTATCTTGCTGGCCAGGAATTAAAAGAATTGGAAAACCAAAACCAAAATTGTCAACTTTATTTGTTGTGAGGAAAAGAACAAGTGTGGCATGCCCATAGATGGAAGAAGCAGATTTTTTCCTCTCTAGTGTCTGAAAGTAAGCCATGACTTTACCAAGATGCAGAAGGAAAGAAATTGATGAAAATGTTGATGAACTAGCATATGATGTGGATGTGTGTTGCATATGAATTACAGTTTATCACTGAAGGTAAACATAGCTCATCCATATTTGACCCAAATTCCCAAAATTGAAAAGAAATTAAGACACAAATTATGTACAATACAATAAATCCAAATACATAAATATAATAAATAAAGTAAAAACACCACAAACACTAAATAAAAATAACCCACCACATGGCCTTGACCACCCCAACGCGTCCACCACCACACCACCTCTACCCTGCACCCACACCACGCATCCCCTCAGCCGCCTCCACCACGCCCCCCCCCCCCCCCCCCCCGGGGGGGGCCTAATTTAAGGTAAGGGGGCTCACAGGGGTCTTCATCTCATCCCTTTATAACTATTCCTATATTTTGATGATTTTATTTTCTCTGCTTTCAAACAACCACCACACCCACACAAAAAAAACACACCCACCACACCACCCGCCCCCTCACCCCCCCCCCCTCCCCTCTCATCCCCCCCCCCTCCTACATCCACCACTTACCAACTCATTCACCCACACCCACTCACACACACTCGTCCCACCACACCCCTCGTCCCACGCTCGGCTCTCATTCTCCCTCCTACAGCGCCGCCGCACCGCTCCAGTAACACACACACGCCCCCAGCTAGCGGAAAAGCAGTGTAACCATTATAGCAAATTAAAGAAGCGTGATTAACTCACTGTGTAATTAAATGTGCGTGGATGGCACGCCCAACGCGCTCCTCGGCAAAGCGCGTCCCCTCCCACCTCCACCACCACCCCTCCGCTCCCACTCTTTCCTCTTCCTCACACCCCCACACTCCTCCCTATGCGCGAAAAGGAATTAAGCATATTGGCAAGTGCTATGGTTATTACTTTGCCAACACCCTCCCCACTCACCCACGATAGTCAAGGCCACGCTGTGAGGGTGCCTTCCCGACGCGTCCTGCCCACACCACACATCTGACCTCCGCAGTCCGGCTCATGCCGCCCCCCCCCCCCCCCCCCACCCCCCGCTTCCGCGCCACGCCCCTGCCCCCCCGCGCGCCCCCCCCCCTCCCTAAACCGCCCACGCCCCCCGCGCGGCGTCGGCCGCACACCCCCAGCGACGGCCCCGACCCCCACCCTGCCCCACGACACCCACACCGCTCTCGCCACATTACTTCCCTGCCCGCGCGACAGTTTTGAAACCCACCCCCCCCCTAATCTATTCACCCCCCATCCGGCCACCACAACACTTTCCACCGCTGCCCCCGTCAACAAAACACCTTATTTGAACTTCATCACCTCCACACCTCCCCCTGCGAAACTCAACCTTCTCCTTGACCCGCGTCTCTCCTCCTCCCTCCGACCCACTTACGTGCACCCATCCCCCCTGCCGCGCAACTGGCGCTTTCACGATGAAGTTAAATCAACCTAACAAACTGCGTAGCCACAAATACACCGCCCGCGAAACACCTCGAGCGTCCCATCAACGGCTCCTATTCTCCCGTGCCTGCCCCGCTTGCTCTCTCGCCATCACGTCCCCCTCATCGCGACCCCCCACACCCCGCACGCTACACCCATCGACCCCCGTCATCCAGACACACCATCGCGCACAGCACGCATGGCCCCCACCAACACTCATGACCCGGAACGACACGACAGCGCGCGCCCAACGCGCGCGACACAATCTCCACCACTCCTGGTACCAGCGCTCCACACCACCGCGCATAGCTCCTCCTATCCCTACTTCATCTCCCTCCTCCTAGTCCTGCGTCCTGCTCCCACCGCCGCGGGCTGCAAAACCCTCATACCCACACCACCCTCCCTACCACACACAAGCCATCTCTTCCAACTCCTCAGCCCCACTCTGATTACAACACATGCTCACTCCCACCCCCACTCCCTCCACCTTTGCGCTCATTCCATCACTGCAAGAGTTCACGCTGTAAAATCAGGGTTGGTGGAAGTACAGCCGCTCGCCTTCGCAACGGGGGCTGTGGTTATAGTTATGAGCCGGTGGGACGCCATACGTACGTACGGTGCGTATCGCGGCCAATCGGATATTCCAGAATTTATGCGGTAGACATCACCGTTGGAACAGTGCCAGACAACAAATCTTGCTTATTTCACAAACAGACATCATGGCATCCTCCTCTCTGCGTCCTCCCGCCTTGCTAGTCGGAGATCCGTCGGCGCGCTCGACCCGCATGTTAAATTTGAAGCGATGAAGAACTGGGAACACTACAGGATGTAGCTTAAGAGATCACCAAACGAACCAACGTGAAAAAGGAGATGACATGGGGAACTACAGTAAATAACCGCAATTGAAAGATGACTGTTACATTTTTTCTTTTGCAGAAACTCACACAATTAAATGTCTTAATTAAATCACGATGAAACAACACTCAAAAACGATTTAAACTACGCGAAATATACCTTACATGATCTAAAAAGCCACTCTGGAGATTCCTTTATCAACTAGAGCATCGGGCATACTTCAATTAGAATATTGGAGCCCGGTCTTCTGTGTGAAAAGGTTGAACGGCGCGACACCTTCTTTCCCAAAATACTACTCTCGCCTACGAGGGCATTGACGTCGATCAACGCAGAAGTGCGAATTTAAAACGTTTTCGCTGAGGTTCAAAGATTGTAGATATGAAATACACTCGCCTCAAAAATAACTGCAAAGCAGGAAAAAAACAGCAGACCGTGTTATGAGATTTTTCAATATTATTATAGACGCGTTGGGGGCTTGGCGGGCAACCTCAAAAGTATCTTTGCGTTTGGAAAAAAACTATGGCATCATCAATGTAAAAGCCTAACCCCCCCCCCCACCCGGCAGTTCGATTTATATTTTCTTTATTTTTTTCTAATTTTTTTGCGGTGCCCACTTATTATTCAAACCAAATCAAAACTCAAGAGAGGATTTACAATGCATTAATCTATTACCAAAAAATAATTGCAGAATGATAGCTAGGTTTGGGACTCCCCTAGTGAAGCCACAGCCTTGTTGACGGCCGGCCCCTTTACACAAGTGGTTAGGCCTATTTACAGCAAGAGCAAACCCTATTTACCATAAACTTTACGTTATCAAATTATCGAACAATTTTATTTTATTTTTTTTGTATTTATATTTTATTTTATTTTATATTTAATTTTTTTGTTGTTGTTGTTGTGTCAGTGTTTTTTTTTGCGTTTGTTTGTTTGTTGTTGTTGTGTCGTGTTTTTTGTTTTTTTTTTGTTTTTGCTGTTTATGTTTTGTCTTGTTGTTGTTGTTGTGTGTTGTTGTTTTTTAGTTTTGTTTTTTATTTTTTATTTGTGTTGTTTGCTTTTGTTTGTTTGTTTGTTTGTTTGTTTGTTGTTGTGTTTTTTTTTGGAGGGGGAGGGGTCTTGTTTCATTTCAGACGCAAGTTGTGACCTTTTTTTTTGGGGGGGGGGAGGCGGAGGGCTAAATAGAGCATTTGTATAAGTTCGTCATCATTTTGTTTTTGATCATTTGTCAATTCCATTGTAACATGTATTTATGCAAATGTCGGGGCGCGAAAACAAACAAATTGTGAGAGATGCAGAAGGCACTTCCTAAGCATATATATAGAATTAATGGTACGAGTCAGCGTGTAATATACAAAAAAAAAGGGTGTCGCCCACCTCCCACTGCCTGGACCTGCGACGCGTGTTGGCCAGCAGAACTAAAAAAAAGTATTGGTCAAAATCTGTCTTAGAGGACCTATATCTATAAAAATCGACCCTGGCACAGATGTTCACCGTTCTGAGCTGCGATTACTAGTAAGCGAAACAAAAATATAATTTTCTAAGGCATTCTTTCTATATTGCCTATTGCCAATTTGGGTTTCCCGTTTTAGTCTCATCCCTTCACGATCTATTCAATTTCGTCGACAACCACTCGTCTAATTACCTTTCTTTGGTCTACCCTTGCCCATATTTCGCCTCTTACCATTTTATTCTAATTCCATATTTGCCGCGTCCCGCTCATGTCCATTTACCTATTGGTCTTAACACCATTTGGTTACCTATATAGTAATCAAACTGTAAAAGACCAGAATATTCATTTTAGGATGATAATCTTGGCTCATAGACGAATTCAGCAAGACCACAGAAGGTCATTACACCAAGTGAGAATTAGACCAAGTACTGCTATTTGGGACCAATGAGGCACTTAGACCAACATTGTGTTAGTAGTCAAAATTCGGATTTCTTAGAATGTAGGTATTAGACAACAAGAATTGGACAAACTGTTAGTTCCAGACCAAGAGATGGCACGAAAGATCCTTTCTTCCACCTGCTTACATTGATCACTATAATTTCCCATGCGGACGAGACAGTTACCCAATTTCAAATAACCTAAGATTCATAACCCTGAGAAACAACAAGCGTTGAGTACACGCTAATAATAATTAAAGGCCTTCTGTAACGGCCATAACAGCCAACAGTGGCTAGGCGGAAAGGTTGCCAGGTAAAAATTGGCAGAGGCAAAAAATGGCAGAGAGTCAAATCTGGCAGAGGCAAAAATGGGCCAACAGAAAAATGCAGAGGTCAAAAAAGGCCAGAGAATCAAAAATCTGCCAGAAATATAAATGGAAGTCTTTCGCCAATCCAATTGCTCCATAAGCAAAGCCCATGTTATAATTTACTGGCCAAATCTCCCTTTAGGGGAAGGCGGTAAAAACATCATACACAGAAAATCTGAGGAAGGGATTTTCAAATTTAAATCGCTGGACTGCCTGGAGGGTCCTTATCTTAGAATTGACTGACGTTCCATTTGTTGGATTACTATTCTGCTATGAGATATTCCTATACCCAAAAGTGATCACGATTGTTTTATTTCCAATTGTTTACCTTTTAATCTGCTTACATGTTATATTAACATTATGAATACAAATTCGATCGTCCTAGTGTGGGAGAAATGCCATCTTAAAATAGGTGTGCACGTTTTTGGTTTAACATACAAAGCAACAACATGTCTTAAACAAAAGTAATTGCTCTTATTATTTTACCTTCATCGAGAGAAAAATAGAATAACATTACCAATACCGATTTTCGGACTGTAACACGTTGCCAGTAATGACTAAACAATCGCTACCCCAAGGACAACTACCCCCTCCCCCCCCCATGAACGCCGTAAAAACCATGTAAGATATTTGTATATTTAATATGGTCCAACGGCAATATTTAATCATGTAATGCTTAGTAATGTTTATCGTAAGAACGCTGTAAGGAGAGCAACAACAACATCAGACGAAACAGTCTTGTACAAGTTGCAAATTATCTTTATACTTCATTTCTTCCCAATTCAATAAATCATGTTTATTCATATTTTGTCAGGCCTAATTAAGTGATTTCATTAATGTGATACAATAAATTCGATAACAAATCAATAAATTTGTTTGGAGTATACTACGTTGTTTTTGTCTTTATCAATTATCAATAGAGTAACGTCGTTCTGGCGCTGCTCAGCGGCTGCCGGGCCCACGAGAAAAGGGGCAAAATGAATATTCGTTCCGATAATAACATTTTGAGCATTTTTCTTTCCTCGATAGTTTTACACAGTAACCACATGAAAAAGGTGGTGTAAATCAATCCAAAACTTATTGGCCCGAATTCATGACGGTGGATTCTGCAAAATCCGTGGTCTCAAACCATGGTTTCTATGGGGGGTCATAAGGGCCATAATTCATGACTCTATGAATTAACAAATAAGGTAAACAATAAGTAATGTATGATATTTGATTTTACGATTAACCTCATTTTTTGCATAAATTGACATTGGGCTTTAGTTTATATTTTCACTTTATTTGCTAATTCATGGAGTATGGATAACACTTTTCTTAATTTCATTCTTTGAAGTTTAATTGCTATCACCCTAAATGGTAAAATTACAAGGTGTTATTGTGTGTATTATCTTTGTTTTAAAGTTTTTCAGCTTATAGTTATGAAGGAAAAGGGGAAACAAAGAAGGGAAAAAGGGAAAAGCAAGGAAAAGAAGAAAGTGAGAGAGATAGAGAGAAAGGGAGAAAGAGAAATATAAAATGGAAAGAGAAAGTAGAAAATAATTCCAAAAACTTGCAACACCGGGCGAGACTTGCAATGGGCGCCGCTTGATTCCAACATCGATGCCGGAGAGGGGTGGGGGTATTTTTCCGGGGAGTAATTGTCCGGAGTAAATGTCCTCGGGGGTAATTGTCCGGGGGTAATTTATGACTATCCCTCTGTATCCTATATAATTTTTTTATATTACTTCGTGTCTACATGTAACCATATGATTTTTTATTGGTATATAATCTGTTATCTTATCATATAATTACAATTCTATGTTATATTTTCTCTTTGTACAAAAAATTGTAATTCGGCAAGAGGCCGCAATGAATTTCCTCTAAGACCATTTTGAATCAAATCAACAAAAAAAAAATATATATATATATCAGAGGAGTACAATCACATTGTGCACAAACTGGAGAAAATTATGAAAAAAAAAACTGAAAGAATAACAGTCGAAAGACTGTAATTTATATAGTTTTTGGTAGGAAATTACATGAAATTAACGTTACTGATCATTATCAGATTATAGTAAAATAAGGTAAATCAAAATAAATAGAGATAATTTATACGCGAAAACAAGCAAGGAATTACTTTAAAATGCAGAAAAGTGGGGGATTGAGAAATACGAGATGGAGTCCGAAGAAGACAGACGCTTTATAGTTATGGAATGAATTTCCAAAGTTGTGTATTAATTTGAGGTCCAGCTTGAACATTGGTTCATTAGCAAAAGCATGAATAGTTGTCGGTGGTTTGTATGCACACTGACTAGGACTATTTGGAATATGTACACTGCAGAATACATTTTCACATGAATTTTGCGTAGTGGTTTTCAGCTTGACAGGGTTTCGTCTTGATTCTCAATATTTGTTTCAAAACCCTGGGACAAATATTTAAATGAATTGAATTATATTGTTTCAAAATAATATTTTTATTTTTCTTCAAATTCATTGTTTTCGTTTTTTACTCACAGACAAATTATAAAATGTAACAATTTTATTACTATACATAGTTGCATTAATTAAATTCGTAGTACTTGCCAAGTTTTTAGTTATTTTGATTATAATTAAAATTTATCGAAAGGTTAACGCATGACACTAAGAAAAATATTAAGTTCAACTTTTAACATTGAAGGTGTTGATTGCCTGTATGATGCGAAATACAGTTTTAGATATACTCCAGTTAGATGTTGCATAAATGCAAAGTTGAAAGTATTTTTTTTTTTTTTGTATTTGTTTATTATTTTAATTTGTTTTATTTATTTATTTATTTCATTTTTTATTTTTAGGGGGGGGGGGGAGACTTCAGCAAGAAAATAGGCTGCCGAACCCAGGTCCATCGACGAAACGCATAGGATCAACAGACAGAGAGCAACAACCAGATACGTGTTATTTGAATGACTTTGGGTCTGGATAATTTAGAGATGTGATTGTTATCATCACTATGATACAATGGGTCAGATGCATAAAAAGTAGCAATTGCTTGAAAGCAATTGCTTCAAGCAAAAGCAATTGCAAGCCAAGCGAAAGATGAAACCAAAGCCATTGCTAAATTTCGTATGCATAACCTTTTGCTAGTGCTCAAACCCTTTGCTTGCCTTAAAGGTGCCCTCACACTACGGCGTGTTGAGCTAACGTTTGACCAGCGTTCTTGGAATTTGGTGTGTACGTTCGAAAACGTTGCTACTCGTTAACCATACGCAATTAGTCGTTGTCTGAACGCAAATGTACGCTGAGATAATTCATATTTATTACACGTCACAGTTTTTAGCGTTTCTTAGCGCGTAACAACGCACTTATCAATAGGTTCTGTATGCGCTGGGCATTAGCAGTGTGTGAACGTTATGCGCGTTGGATGGTCGTTCCCTTGTCGTTCTCTATTCGTTCCCTCGTCGTTCTCTGGTCGTCAAACGCGTCTAATCTATCTCGGGAAGTTTTTTTTCAATTATGGTTTTATTACTATTTCTTTTCATTTTTAATCAATATCTTTGAATGCATCGATTTTTCTTCCTCGCTTAAAATAAAAAAAAAAAAAAAAAAAATATCAATGATATTAAATCTTCCTATTATGTCGGAGAAGAGATTATGGGATAATCAATCGACATATAATTCAATTTAACTGTTGGTCTCTTAATCTTTTATTTCATTTTGGAATTAGCTAATTATATTGATGTTATATATCAATAATACTTGAATGCTGCGAGCGCCTTTCAGAGTCGCCTCACTAAGCCTGGTAATAAATTAGTTAGTTAACATTAAAAGCCTTATAAACACCGAGTAGGATACATGTATAAAGTGATACATAAATGTAACTATTATTAGTAATACTCTATCCTGCCATGAAGTATGTTTAGAAAGATTTTCGTCAAGTGGTATTTATGTAAATTTAAGAAACAAACCTTCATATTTTGGTTAAGAACAAAAAATTATTAAGATGTATCAGGGAATAGGTATAAAACCAAAAGCCTTTGACCACGGAAAGAAATGAGTGGGAAACGGCAATAGAAACACAGATAAGGAGAACTGGGTAGACAAAAGGAAAGAGAGGTAAAAAAGAAATAAAAAACAGCAACAAGAAACAGACAGAAGAGAGAGAGAGAGAGAGAGAGAGAGAGAGAGAGGAGAGAGAAAGGGGAAGAGAGGAGAAAGAGATAACGAATGAATATTATATAATGGGAGAGAGTGGGAAGATGAAAATAGAAAAAAGAAACTAAAAAGACATTATTGAGTAATTGAGATATGAAACTCAAAAAGTTTTATATAGACACAAAGTCGTTTGGAAACATAACATTGTGCAAAACATTTTCCCCCTTTTTGTTTGGGGGGGGGTGGGAGGTGTGGGGAAGCTTTGTTTATCTCTAATTTATGGGCACAAAATTGTTTATTTCATTGATAGTATTCATCTGTATTGGCATGTTGCCACGGACCACGTTTTCACGTGCAATTGTACTTCTTATTATCTATACAATCGTAATATAATTCATTTTCTCTTCATTGCTGGCAGTTTAGACTTGCAAATAGCACGCTGATTGTATGTGTCTGTGGATCGATTTCCAGTCATTTTACACCAAGCAATACTATTACATACCATAAAATAATTAAAAGAAAGTCTTTTTTGGCTATAAATTAATATGGCACGTTAAGAGTTTAAAGTGTGAACAGTCAATGCATTCTGATAACTGCATGAACAGTTTGTTTCCTTTTTGTTCTGTTTTCCCTATATGATCCTGAGGTGTTATACCCCCTCATAATTATGTTTTTTTTTTTTGGAGCACTTAATTTATTCAATATAATTGATGGTGAAAAAAAATCAGCTTGCGCTTTTAAATCAAGATGATCCAAATAAATGGACGGGCTTGTTTCATATTAGATTAAATATTTACTTTTTTTAATTTCTCACCCCTAATCAGGACGAAGGGTCATACTCTTTTACACTACATCTACACTCAATACAATATTAGGTGTTATTTAGATGGTATTGTTTTCTTGAGATAGAAAACATTACATTTTTAACTTACACCGGGGTATTGAATAATTGAAAAAAAGTACTTCATCCAATAAAATAAAACCATTCTGGCAATTTTTTTTTGACTTACCAAAGCCCCCTCGGTGCTATCCATGAATCGCTTTGAGGTGTAGGGTTTGCTATTGGTCTTAAATCTAGGTTTAAAAAAACAATGGTTTCTTTGTCTAAGTGAGGGGTGAATCAAAAAGTGTGGACTGTTAAAGAATATAAATAATAAAATATTCTACCGTTATGGTAAAAACAGAGAAGAGAAAAAAACCTTTAACAATCAATTGTTATTATTTCTTTCATTTTTTTTTTCCGTCTAAGAAATAACCATAGCAGTAGTGGATTCCAGGATTTTGAAATACGAGTGGTGCATCCTGAAAATTTTGAGTAAAAAATAGGTGTAGGTGCAGGCGAAACTTTTCAATTTTAACATATACAGTCAATCATTTTTTTTTTTAAATCAAAAGAAGGGGTGCGGGTCTCCTGCGCCCCGTCTGAATCCGCCACTGCCAGGTTCCCGGAAGTTGAGAGGGGACTAACAAATTCAAGAATTTTAAGTTGGAGGCAAAATGATGTGGCTAGAGCAAAAAACAAAAACAAAACAATAAACCAATAAACAATAGTAATAATAATGAAAATAATAAATAAATAAACAATAATAATAATAAAAAATAATTAATAGTATCCAAGCTTAATGAACAACAGTGTAAATTCTGCTGGTGTTCTTTTGAACTTCGTATTTTTAAGGTAATAATTGCTCCAAAATGATAATAAAATATAGAAATACCAAATTTGTTTAACATTAAAAGTGTTTAGATACGTTTATACCTTGGTATTCACAGAAAACAATTACATGTATATTTCAAGTCCAAAATGTTTATATTTCATGATACCGAATAGTTACTTTACATGTAAAAATAGCCTTAAACAGGAGGGAAAACTACTGAGCACAAAACAGAATAACAGAATAAGCTTTAATCATTTTATTCGATGACACAAAGCGCCCCCATTGTGACATAAGGATATTGAGGTAAAAAAACATACGCCCCCATTTGGTGACATGAGAAGGAAATTGAGAAAAAAACATATAAACAAAAGTTCTGCGTTGGTGGACCCACTTCGAACTATGAAGGAACGTTCATCCAAAACGCTAAACGATCACAGTTAGCGACTGCCCAGCGCTTCAAAGCGTCTTTATAAGAACGCTGTTACACGCCAAAATTTTTTGAACATGTTCAAAATCAAAAATTGATCCTCAGCTTAGTTCCTCTGCGTTTCTTTGCGTATACCAACGAATAGCAAACGCTTTCCTACGTTTGCCAAGCGATTTCGAACGACAGTCCGCGCTCATGCGTACGCGAAAATGAAATTAAACATTCCACGAACGTCGGGGCAGTCGTTACTCAATATGCACCATGTTTGGCGTTTCCTAACGTTCTTTAACACGTCCAAACACGCTAGACATAAGTTGGACATCGCTGTTCAGTCGTTGCTAACGCTAGGCAATCGTTAGGTGGACGCTAAGCGCGCGCAGTCATCGTTACCCTGACGCTATTTATTCGCTTCTCAGTCGTTTAGAGCTCATTAAAAATTCCATTTTGAACAGGAAAATGGAGCGTTCTTGAGCGTATTTGGACATAGTCAAATTTCGAGTGAAAATCTGTGAACGCTAGACACACGTTACCTCAACACGCTCTAGTGTGAGGGCACCATAAGCGAGCAATTGCTAGCGGATTCAACAATACGCGACGTCACGCTGATGCGACACGACTCACAAACAAAGGCAAGACTCGTATGCAAAGAAAGGTGAGATGATTTGGGAAGAGATACTGAAAAAAAAAGACAACTTCACTTTTTTGCATATTTTTCATTAAACAGTTATAAAAAAATAAAAATAAAGTTACCAATTATTGGTTTGATTAACCATGTTAACCGTTCAAAAAGATTGTGAAATACACAGAGATACTGCTTTTCAGGAAATTTCTGAATTCAGGAAAACTTTGCTTCTAATTCCGGTGTTCTATCTCACAGAACTATGTTTTCCTCTGTGTTTTTATTGACTAATTACACAAATATATTCCTTAGATATGTCGAAAAAAAAGCCTGGCTTATCCCCAACACTCCCCCCACTGATGCTTGGAACCCTGGGTCCGCCAGGTAGTGGAGCACCGGTGTAATGCATCCTTCCCCTGTTTCATCGTGTTCTTGTAAGAATCTGTAAGCCATTCATTCCACATTCTTTTTATCGAAACGAAAAAAAAATCTGATAGATCTCTGGAGTAATTTTTTCTCGATTAATTTTGTTCCTGTGCACCTTAGATTTTTCTCTCACATGCATAAACATGATGATTAACCGTGAATGTCTTGATCAAGCAAACGCTCAAGCTGCTATGAAGGAGCTTGACAAAACACGAGCAAATGCCTAAGCGCACTAGCAAAATGTTTGCTTTATGCATACACTTTTTAGCAGTTGCTAAATCGTCAAGCAAGTGCTAGCAGGCAGTTAGCAATTGCTTGAGCTTAAAGGCAAAAGCTTTTGCTTGTAAGCAATTGCTCATTTTTATGCATCCGGAATCAAGCTAAAGCCTAGAAAAAGCAATTGCTATTTTTTATGCATCTGACCCAATAGGTAATGTCGCTGAGTAGTCACCGCTGCAAGCCTTGCATTTCTGACGCTCACCAGCCCTCTAAAATCATTTATTTCATCTCTTATTCTTTCTCTTATTATGTACCTTTGATGTCGTTAAGCTATTACTTATTTTTTCCTTGGAGGCCTATAACTTAGACGGTGTGGCATATATGCCATTAAACAACTCCTCCGGGCTGGAGTTTGCATTATTAGAAAAATAAAGTAAAATCTAAAAAGCACAACACTGAACATTTCATCAAATTCGGATAAAAAATAGCAAAATTATGAATTTTCTTAGGTTTTGAATTTTGGATCTTGGCGTATTCAAATTGGCAAACTGATGATGTCACAGTGCCCCTACTTTCTTTGTATTTTATTGTATGAAATACCGATTATCAAGATTTTCTGCCCCGAGGACATAAACATAGGGATTAATCCTTGTGGAATGTTCAAGGTCACAAGGGCTTTTACTTATTTCAGTATGAAGGATAGATTTTCTGTACACGCAAAATGAGATAAATAGGATTTCATATAATAAAGTATACAAGAAGTAGAGGGACTGTGACATCATCAGTTTGCTCATTTGAATATTCAAATATTCATGAGACCTGTTCATGAGACCTGACAAGATCTGTTTTACGAAAAAAAATCAATACCTGAAAAATACATAATTTGTTATTTTTCATCTGATTTTGATGAAATTTTCTGTGTTGTGCTTGTTAACTTTTTACTTTACTTTACAAAACTTTTTCATTTCAGCCCGGAGTCCTCCTTTAACCCCAGTCACAATTTGGGGATCATATAGTTTAATGATATTTCTGATTTTGTTTGTGTATTATAATAGAAAATATTTAAACAAATATTTTTCACAGTTAATATGATATCTCTTACTGAAATAACTCGCTAAGCTTAAAGACTAATGTTGTTCATCCAATTGGGGAGATATACATATACATGGTATACTATCCTGTTATACACAAACATCTGAGTGCAGTACAAGTAGTTTTAACGTCAAAGATATACTACCGTACTTAACCTAGTTCCACCGTCATATAATATTTGAAAAGGGAGAGACCTTTATGGTCGAACATCATTTAGACGATCTCTAGGCATGAAAAAGATATTGGGGAATGTAAAAGATTGAATTATATTTATGGTATGGTATTGAATTGAATTTTGGCATACACAGGCTCATAATTGTGTATTTTTTCATATATTATCTACTCTGTCTAAAAAAAAAAAAAAAATTATAATTCGAGTGAACATGGTGAATTTCGAGTGAGCTTTACACATTTCACTCCAAAATGAATGATACAATTATTTATAAGTAGTGGAAATGTATTCCCTCGAATTTCACTCTAGGTTCTATCATTGTATCGTATTTTTTTATGAGATGGACTACCAAAACTTGTTTGCCCCTTTAATCCTTAAAAGGGAATCTGGTGTAGTGGGAAGGTGTGGGAAAGATGAAGAAAATTATTATGAGCTTTCCTGTTATTTTCATGCTATTTGGGAACAGTATTCAATTGCCCTTAGCCCCACCATAAACAAATATTTGTATTTTTACAGCAAATCTGCTGTCAGCAGAGTCGCCATAAAAAATGTAATTTAAAAAACAGTTTTGTTGTAAATTTCTCCTGCTAATAATTACGTGAGAAATTCAAAATATACCTCAGGAGTAACACATTTCCCCTCCCGTTTTAACCAAATATGTAAGCTATATAACTCTAATGATTATTTTTTTCTTCTCTTTCATTAATTATTAGAGGAGAAATTTACAACAAAACTGTTATTTTAAATTACATTTTTGTATGGCGACTCTGCCGACGACATCACTTTGCTGTATTTTTTTTTTACAATGCACAATATGACCCAAAATATACCAACCCTGCTTATATGTTAGGGTCCCGAACATTAGGTGTTGTCCCATACATGCATTTCTGTGTAAGCCCATGTGACTCAAGGTACGATAATACACCAGAGGTTGACTGTACATTCTGAAAGAAGAAAACTCATAGCTGAATCGGATTAATTTCGTATCAATTTGGCAATTTTGGTGATTCCAAAACCTCACAGCACACCAATAATCGATAATGCTTAGGTAAATTGTTTTCAATCTTTCCAAATCAATTTTAGACAATGTCTTCCACGTTTCCAAGTCATGAACAAAACGATAATTTCACTTAGCTTCTGGCACGCCTGCACAGTATCCTCAACAATCGATATACATTTATGTTGAGAAGGATTAACATTGTAACATTATTATTTCTCATTTTCTTGTTCTATAGAATGGCTACTGGGGGGAAGCTAGTCTTCGACGACATTCTTGTAGCAATAGCTAAGAGAACAAAACAAGATGCAGAAACGGATAAACTTGGAAAAGCACTGAGGATTCAACTTCATGATATTGAATCTGCCAGAGTAGGAAACAGAAACGGAATAGAGCATATGGGAACGTTAGATATGCTTCGAGCTTGGCGAAAGGGCCAACATCCATCCGCAGAGGTCGCCAATATCAAAGATGCCTTGAGACAAGCAAATATGAACAGACTAATCAGTGAGGTATTTCAGGAGGCTGACATAGGTTAGTAAAACAAAACAAAATATGTCGATACCAAAATATACATGTGCTAAATTTAGAATTTTTATTATTTATTTATTCACAACAAAACTATAATACACATTTATGGATTATTAGTTCTGATATACAGAGTGCGAGGACTGATCAACTCGTCCCCAGTTTAACTTTGGAACTGAATTTTCCATTAATCTTAGTCACAATTGCGATAATGTCATAAATGAATGAATGAATATGTTTCATCATACTTGAGTTTTTATCTTCTTTCAATATCACATATTCCACAGAACCTGGTGTTGAAATAAAACAAAACCAGCCCTCATCATCTACTGGAGGTGAGTATGAAATTAAGATTACGATGTAACAACTATCTTACTCATATATATAATATATAATATAAATAATATATATAAATATAATATTGTGTGTGTGTTATGAATAAAAAGTCTAGGACAATATATACTATATATAATATATATATAATAATATAATATATTATATTATATATATATATAATATATATATATATATATTTAAAACAAACAAAAACAAAACAAAACAAAACCAAAAAACAAAAACAAACAACAAAAAAAAAAGCAAAAAACAAATCAAACATGAAACATGTTTCGTGGTTATTAATGTATAATCCCCACCTCTATCAAATTAATTTTGAGGGCCTTTGTTCTTTTCTTTTCCTCTCTGTTTAAAAATGTTTCAGGTTTTATCTATTACTCTGAGCAAGGATTTATTATGAATGGATACTCATCGGCTAACCCCCTTTGATGTATAGTCAAAGACAAAGAAGAAACTATGTGTTCATCTGGATGTTGGCTAAGGGTGCTATCTCACTTCGCGGAAACAAAAATGAGCCAGATTTGCCAAAATGGCAGTAGGGGAGACCGAGAACAATTGTAACACTTTTCAATTTTATTATTGCTAATTACTTTCTTAAAACTAAGTAAAACGAAACATGTATATCTGAGCTCGATATATGAATAGGTTAAGTAAAGGTCGAGTGTTACTATTGCCCCTGAACCAGGGGCAATTGTAGCAGACCAATGGGGCATTTGTAACACATGAAATTGTAACATTTATAATTTAGTTTCCTTTAAGCTATGCACTTGACAGATCCAAGGTTTAAACAACATGGACCATATAAGCTAATTATAATAAAACATGTCAATGCTTGACTCAAGTTACATTATATTTTCCACTTGCTATATGCATGGCACGGAGTTATTGTACCAGTTTACGTGCTCTGCACGGGCGATGGCAGCGCGCTGAATTGTACCGGGGCTAGGTAGGTGGCAAATGTACTCAGTTAACGGTCTTGTTACTATTGACCCTGAAGGCGATGATGTTTGGAGAGATATTTTTTTTTTCTATCTTAGCTCAGGTATTCAGCGTTGAAACTTAGCAAAATACAGGCCTAAGAATATAATTTCTTAATAAATAAAAATGACAGCCATAGCTCAACCACATATTTGTCCAGAAGAAATACATTGGGTAGTGTGATATATTACTTTCCTGCTCAAAAAAGGATTTTTTTTTTTTTTTTTGCTGTAAAAATTCGAGGAACAGTTAAATCTGCTTACACTCAAACATCATGTGGAGCGATGAAATACACATATGCTCTGTACACAGGTTAAGATTGAAGCGTGTTTCTGCTAGGGATGGGAGCCTCTGTTACAATTGCCCCGTGTTACTGTCTCCGGTCTCTCGCCTACTAGATCTGTCTCCTCTGTCTCCTCGACGGAATATTTTGTGCCACTTTCAAAAGGTATTGGAGTCGTCTCCGAAATTAAGGAAAATGAGGAGACAGATGTAATACAAAGCCATGCTTTCAAATCCGTCTCATTTTTGTTTCCGCGAAGTGAGATACCACCCTAAGCTTTTCAAATTCATTTTCGACCAGGTGGAGGTTGATTGAAGGGTTGTATATCACTTCGCGGAGACGTCTCTACGACAGAATAGAAAATTTCGTCTACGCAACGGATAAAAAGTATTAGAAACATCTGTGAGACGTCTCCGAGACAATTTATGGGGGAAAAAGTCTGAAGTAAACCCAAATCCGTCTCGGAGACGTCTCCGCGATATCGGAGACAAGGAGACGTTTCTTATACTTTGTATCCGTCGCGGAGACGAAATGTTCTATTCTGTCACGGAGACGTCTCCGCGAAGTGAGATACCACCCTAAACAGTGGGCTTTTACTGTCCGTTCCAACATTCCAACATAGCAGTTTTCACTTATGCTTGTATTATTTTGTACTTTAAAGCTAACCTAGTGTTGTAGTCTGTAGATTGAATTGTGAAAGAAACTCTCTCAAAGTGATTGGAAAGGTTTTATCATTTTATTTTATTTTATTCAAATATATTTAAACAGGATAACAAGATCAGATTTAACAATGTAAAGAGCTGTTTTACACTTGGTCCTGGTAATAAAAATGATCATATATATACACACAGCATTATCTACAATAGTATAAAATCAACTAAATAAAAATTAATGTTTAGGAGTACAATTAGGTATATCAACAATGCATATTACTCAATTATTACAAAATATTTACATCATTGCTTATTACATAGGTAGATCCGTATATATATCAGTCATTAGTTGACGAGAGAAAATTAAATAATCGTCAACGTATTACAAAAAGTAAATATAGGTATACAATAGACTGAGAAGGGGAAATATCTTTTTAGAAGCAAAATATATTATTTTAGTATGGAATGTAACAGATTAGAACTTGAGGTATAATTGTTTGTATTTAGATTTAAAACATGTTCAGTGATGTTGCATTCTGAAGTCAGTGGGTAGTTGGTTCCAGATTTTTGCTCCAGCATATCTAAATGTGTTTTTATAATAATTATGGTTCGGCTTTGGACAATCACATTAGAGAGTTTGCGTTCCTAGTGTTAAAAATTATGTCGATCAAAGTACATTTCAATTTCCATGTCTACAAAGTCTTAACGGGGCTAGGCCATTTATACATTTATACATCAGTGTAGCTAGAAAAAAATCACTTCTTGTTCAATATTCGGCCAAGATAATTCTTTCATTAAATTGATTCCACTGGTTTTCTTCGTAATTAAATTGTTTTTAACGATTCGAGCGGCTCGTTTCTGTGTTCTCAAGAGATTTCTTTTTATAACGACCGGACAGTTTCCCCAGACTGAGCATGCATAATCATAACATGCTGAATAATAGATTTATACAACATATTAAGTAAAGTAGAATTAACAGTCTTACTGAGTTCGAAAGAAAATGAACTTTATATGCTACTGATTTACATAAGTTATTTATATGAACATCCCACTTCAGTTGATCATCAATCATTAGTCCAAGATATCTAATTACTCTAACTTGCTCGATCCTTGTTCATCTATAAGAATATTAATCTCATCTAAAGATCGAGACTTCAGTACATTACTTTAGTTTTGTCTATTTGATACGAAGTCTATTATTTAAATACCATTTTTCTTATTTCATTCATATTCGATTGTAAATGTAAGTTAACATCATAAATAGTTTTACCAGTTACATAAATGACTACGTCGTCTGCAAAAATATTGCATGACCCATTCGTTAAATACTCAGATATGTCATTAATAAATATCAAAAACAATGTGGGTCCTAGTATACTACCTTGGGAATCCCAATTTTAAGGTCTTTATATTTAGAAAGTTTGCCCTGATATTGCACAGCTTGTTTTCTTCTTGACAAATAACTACGGAACCATTGTAATTTATTATCACGAACACCATATTTTTTCAGCTTAAACAATAACAAATCAAAATCAATACAATCAAAACATTTGGATATATCTAAAAAGCAAGCTGCAACTTTTTCCTTTTCGTTTAGAGCCTCATAAAAATCATCAATTAGACGATGGAGGCATGTTAATGTTGAATGGTTTTGTAGAAACGCAGATTGGTCGACATTTATCATATCATGTTCATTTAGATATCTTATAAGTTGTACTTGCACTTCTTTCTCTACAATTTTCGCCACATGACTTACGACTGAAATGGGTCTGTAATTATTTGCATCCTTTTTGCACCCTTTACCTTTATAGATAGGAGTTGTTCGCGCTATTTTCCAATCATCAGGGATTGTGCCTGAGAGTAAACTTGCATTATATATCACAGTTAATGATTCATAAACATATGGAGCTGCTATTCTTAAAAGCTTTGTGTCTAAGTCTAAGATATCCATATTACTGTTTACATCAAGTGACAACAGATGTTTCAGGATATTATTTGGTTCAATATTCTTAAAATCAAAAATATATAGACAATCAGGGTGATCCCACTTTAAAGGTTCTTTTTTAGAGAAAGTATTTGAGATATTCTGTCCAATATTTGCAAAATGTTCATTGATTTCATCATAGTCAACGTCGCATGTATTATTCTGGTGCTTATTTTTTCCTGTGACTACTTGTAATTCCTTCCAAAGTTTCTTAGAATCATTTTTGTACTTATTTGATATATCATTGTAATATTCTTTTTTTCTTCTCCTTATCAAAGTCGTTATGGAATTTCTTATTTTACGATAATCATTCAAGGTATCTTGACTTCTAGACAAATCAAACTTATGTTTTAGTAATCCCGCTTATATATTAATTTTACAATTTCAGGTGTCATCCAAGGATTAACTCGTGTTTTTAACCTGGTTTCTTTCAAAGGAGCAAATTCATTGCAGATTGCTAAAAAACTACTTTTCCACTTATCCCACATTGTGCTAACACACATGTTCTGAGAATAATTGGATATATTAAAGCAGTCTGTATTACTTAATTTATCAGCGAATAATTGCTCATCAAAATTCTTATAATTACGGAAACGTCTACTTTGATGATCCTTGAATATCTTCTTAAAATTAATACAAGTATATATTAGATAATGTCGCTTAAAGATATTTTAGCCACGTCACATACTACATGCTTATGTGGCATCGAACTTAAGATATGATCAATACATTTAGATGTATTTAATGTAACTCTTGTCGGTTTATTTACAATTTGTTTAAGAAGAAATAAGTTTTTCAATGTCACTAATGGATTGCTCTGAAGTGAATCACACAGGATATAATCAAATATTTAGGTCACCAAGTAGAACGAGTTCGTTATCTTCTCTTCTTATTTTTTCTAAGACATCTAAAATATTCTCAAAGTATTCAACATTAGCATCTGGAGGTCTATAAAGACAACCTATTATCAATCTATCTCGGCTCGAAGGAGAACAATCTAACCCAACCGCTTCAAGTATTTCTGTTTGAAGGTCAGATCGGTCATTTAAATCTATACTGTTATTAATGTACATAATAACACCACCGCCTCTACGACCATCAGCTCTATCCCTTCGTATCATATCATATCCTTCAATAGAAACAACATTATCACTTATAGAAGCATTTAACCAAGTTTCACCAATACACATTATATCGAATTTAAGTGTTTGTATCATATACCGTAATTCTTCGATTTTGTCATATAAACTTCTGACATTTAGGTGTCCTATTTTCACTGATCCATTGTGTTTTAGAAGTATCTCATTACATTTGTCATATTCTGTTTCATATGTGGTATCAAGCATTGGAACCGATGAAACCGAGCTGATACTCGTTGTCACATCAGTATTATTTAGTTTACATTGTTATTATTTGTAACACTTTCATTTATATAATAATCCTGTTCTTTGGAATTAGATAATGAGGTAAATATAAGAGTCATTGAGGTTAATCCTGTATATAAGTCGTTTGTCCTGGACTATCGAAAGTTCTCATTATCGGCTAGGTCTTCCTTGCCCGGATGTTAAAAGTTATTCTGGGCTTGGCAAAACTTTGCTTTATGGCCATAAAAATAACAGTTGAAGCACTGCAGTTTATCAGGATGGCGACATACCTTACGTTTTGATTCTTTTCTCCGCAGTTATAACAGCCACTATATTTCGCGAGGTGCACGATAAGAATGACTTGGGCAATAGAGGGCTTCATCATAATCGGGAGAAGTACTGCTCGGCATCCCATCGAGACTCACGGAGATGGTGGTTTGTTAGGCATATCTTCATCATGTTGTTGAAAAAATGACTGTTTCCATTCGGTAACGGGAATTCTTCATGATAATTATCGATATCAAAGACAAATGCATCATGGTTGCTATTCCGCTGGGTGTGCTGCCGATGTAGGACTTGGTCATCGTGTCGGTGGTCAACCCCTCTTAGATGTGATATAATGTTCCTTGCAAGGGCACGAACTCCTTGCTTATTAAGATGCACTCCATCTTGTCCGATATCAAACAACGGGCCTATATTTGAGTTGTCAATGAAATTCCATTCATGTTTGGTTGCCATACTGAATAGTAGATCATTTACCTCATCGGTCGTTGTTTTACCAGCATAATGTCGTCGTTGAATAATACCGCTAATTGAAATACGGGTAACCGTTGGGCAGCTTTCAAGAACATATATTGCTGCTGTTTCAATTTTCGTAGCAATCTCAGCCGCATCATTATCATTGAGATTGTTTGAACCAATGTGGAGTATAACAGAGGTTGATAACAATGCATCTAAGAAATGTTTATTGATTTGAGGAATTGGAATCAAGAAAACTATAAGAAATATTTATCTAATTTCTTTTGCGTAGGCAATATCTGTATTTATTACAAACTGATTTCTTACTTCACCAAACCCTGTGTCCGCCACAAACAAATAATCAAAGAAGGGAAACACGACATGAATGTCATTGATGTTTCTTTCACAAATCAGGTGTTGGAATCAATTAGTATAGGGATGACTGTCCATGTCTAATATGTCATATGCGGCGGTCACAACTCGCCGTACCTTCGACGTCAAACTCCCTACGACGGAATCCGTAGAAAATTCGTACAGCGTTTGCACGATTTTTCAGACACGCACGTCGATGGTACAACTCTTTGAAGATTATTCGACATGTCCAATAAATTGCGATTGGATTCTCCGTTCGCCTGCATGGCACGACGAAGGCACATCGCACGCACCTTCAACGTGCCTGCATGGCAAGAGGTTGTAAGTCAATCTTGCGATTCTGGTAGGGGTTTGAGTTTCAGGAAAAATAGTCAAATAAAAAAAAAAAACATGAAATTAGTAATGCATAATCATCGCACAGGCAAGGTGCGTTGCACGTACAAAGTGAGCAAGATAGCTGCAAGACCTACAGTCGTCTTGCCTTCAATGCGCGTCACAAGTGCCTTCATCTTGCATCAGGCGCACGTTTCAGACTTCTTCTAATGACCCACCCCCCCCCCCGGTCAATCATAAGGGCCTGTCCCACAGAAGGCGATCGTTGTGGCGACAACCTGCGAACTACTTTTTAGTACCCATCGCCACTATGCGCAGGTCCAATCGCCTATAAGATCGGAAATTATCGCGTCTGTCGTCAACAAAAACGTAGCAAAATTCTGTTCGCCGATAGTTTCTCAACAAGTTAAACAATAGCCGGCGTCAGTTGGGTTGACGTAAATGACCGTAGCCTGTCTTCTCTTGTCGCGACAAGGCACTATCTTAGATTGTCTCCAGATAGAACATGTTTAGCAGAGCGGAACGGCTGCCAGATGTAGGTTGCCGCGCTCCAGCGTCCGTTGCACGCATCGCTGAACCGAAAGGCCAGTGAAATTTAAGCCGCTACGGCCTTTGTCGCCACCTACATTCACCCAAATCAGGATCGGCCTCCCATTCTAATACTGTAATTTTTGAATTTTCGAAATTTTCAAAAATCACTCACGACCCAAATTATAATGCGCGACTGAGAGGACTATCACGAATATAAAGGCGACAGGCCACCATCAGGTAGAAAACACTCGATCGCCTGTGTCAGTCGCAAGGATCGCCACAGTGCGCAAGTTCATATTTTGGTTGATTTTAAGCTGCGACGAGAGAAGTCGAGCTGCGAGATGCGCAAAGGTCGAGGCTATTGTATTATCGGATACAAGCTATTGTTTGCGTGGAAGCAAGTCGTTGTCGTAGCCTATCGTAGACAGAGTCGTAGATTCGTATATGGTCTTCGGTCACCTACGATGTTGACACGATTCTTGCAGGTTCTAGCATGCATAGGTTGTCGCCACAACGATCGCCTTCTGTGGGACAGGCCATATACACGTATGCTCGATTCAGATTTTAGGGGTTCAGTGCTGGGGAAAATCAGAAAATAATTGGAATACGGGTCTTTTAGCATTCCCCTAAATTTCTCTTTAATTAGGGATGGTATTCAAATCTTTCTCGAAAAATGCTAAACTGGGGTCCAGAATAATGTTCAACAAAACTTCGATAGAGGGGTAATTTTGGTGTCTTCCTCCCAAAAGCGTGTCGTAGGGTGTAATTTTGATGCGCCTTCCCTTCCAAAAGCATGTGATAGGGAGCATCCGGAACGAGTATGCATCGTGTACATTGGTGGCAATCCCGGGGGCGGAGGACCGCCCCCCCCCTCGATTTTGAGAGCTTATAACATATTTTAATATAGTGATCAGGTAGTGAAGACAGAGGCAAAATATATGAAAAATACAAAGCTAATAATATGAAAATTATGTTAGACCTATTATAAGGCTTTTAATTTTCTTTGTTTTCTTTGTTTTCTTTTGTTATTTTTGTATTGGAGATAATCCGAATTGCGGATTTTTGCTATTTGATCTATACAAATACATAATTATGTATATAGGCCTATATTTGGGACTCTTTTTTTCCCGTTTGAGTGTAGTTTTAACTCCCCTTCTGGTGTTTCCGCCGCCCCCCAGTCGTAACATGAAATCGCCGCCATTGATCGTGTATATATAGGGGCTGTCCCACTGGAGGCGATCGTTGCTGCGACAACTGGCGATCTTGCTGTTGTGAGTGTGGTAGCAAGTTGTTGTTGTAGCTTAGCTTAGATAGAGTCATATGTAGGTTTCTAATCACCTTTTAAAAGAAGAACTCCTTATCATTATGAAATTATCAGGTTATCGCCACAGCGATCGCCGCCTGTGGGACAGGCTTTTAAGGAAAATGCGCGAAAGAGATAAAATGAAAACCAAAGCAAAGCAAACTAGAAACGATGAACACTGGAGCATTTATAAGAAGATGCGTAATCAAGTGACATCAATGATTAGAAAAGAAAAGCGAATGTTTATCAGAGACACTATACATATTAATCAAGGCGATTCTTCTGCATTATGGAAAACACTGCGATACCTTTTACCTAGTAAAAAGACGAGAAAATCAATAGATAAATTGATTGACTCTGGAAAAGAAATAATTGGCTACAAGCAAATTGCTTCATACCTTCATACATTTTTTTCACAGATAGCAAAAAGGAAGAAAGGTAATTTGCAGTTTGGAAATAACATGGAACAATTTATGGAACACGTTTCTTGTACTTTTCATTTTAATGCTATATCTCAGATGGATTTGAATAAATGTATGAAATCTATATCTACAAACAGGGCAACAGGCCTTGATCAAATTCCGTCATGTATTGTTAAAGAATGTATTGACTATACATTGATCCCATTTTTGCATGTTATTAACTTGTCTTTGTCTGAGGGTAAGGTACCTCAACAATGGAAAATAGCCCGAGTCACACCTTTGTTTAAATCTGGTAATGTAACCGATCCTTCAAGCTATCGACCAATATCGGTACTACCGGTACTATCTAAAATTGTAGAAAAACTTGTATTTAAACAGGTGTACAGTTATCTGGTCGACAACAAATTGTTAAATGAGTGCCAACATGGATTTCGTCCAAAGCATTTGACGAGTACGGCATTGATTAATGTTATTCAGGACCTACAAAACTCAGCAGATGATGGGCAACATTAGATCTGGCAAAGGCTTTTGACCTTATGCCGCAAGATTTGTTACTTAAGAAATTATCATACCTAGGCTTTGACGATCTCACTCACTCACTCAATCCCTTGACTCTTCTGGAGTCGTTGGGGGGATTTGAGAGCCGAAGAAGCACATTTTTTCCTCCATGCCTTCCTAGAGAGAGATGTCCTCGTTCTCGATGTTCTTTGTGTTTCTCTTTCCTCAGCTCTCGTCTGTTGTCACATAGGTCAAGAACTTCATTTTGTGACCCAAGCTTTGATTTTCTTCCGTTTCTTATCCACACCACTCGTCAGCTGTGCTGATTAGGTTTCTTTTATGTTGTTTGAGAGGTATCAATGTCGCAGTCAATGATGTTGAGGCTGCGAACTTCCACCCAACTTGGGCCTGTAACACAATCTGCATTGGGGATCTTTCAGTTTTTCCAAGTCAAAACAAATACGCACTGCTCTTTGGCGGACGTTTTGAGTCCAGCTTAAGTTTGAATGTTCCATCAAAAGGTCTGTGGTCGCTGCCAATATCAGCACCAGGGATGTTCTTGTATTTCCTTTTGAATGCTGGACTTGTATCGCTGTGGAGCCAGGTGTAGTCGATCTGGTTGTGCACATTCCCATCCGGTGAGTGCCAAGTTGTAGTTCTACATGGCTTATGAGGGTTGGAGTGTATTTGCTTAATGTTAGATGGTGACTTCTAGCAAACTCAGGAGCCTGACACCTCTGTCATTGGTTTCACCAAAGCCAAATTTCCCAGCTGTTCCTGCCAGTCTGGTAGGAATCTGCGCCAACTTTAGCATTCCAATCACTAAAACTATTAGTATGTCCTTCTTTGGTACTTTTGTCTATGATGGAATTTAGTTCTTACATAAAACTCTCTACTTCTCGTCGTCATGTAAAGTAGTAGGGGCATAGACCTGTATGATAGTAAAGTTGTGTGTGGCTGTGCAGCAATACGGATCGAGATGGAGTC
>CALNVZ010001157.1:81135-111463 GCA_940671915.1 Paracentrotus lividus
CGTATCCGAGACGTCTCGGAGACGTCTCCTAAATCTCGGAGACGGATTTTTTTCATAAATTGTGGCGGAGACGTCTTGGAGACGTCTCCGTGATATTGGAGACGTTTTTAATACATTCTGTCGCGGAGACGTCTCCGCAAAGTGAGATACCAGAGCCTCAAGTTTTTATTCTTGTTGTTGTTGTTGTTGTTTTTTAAAATAATTTATATCACTTTACTGGAAAAGAAAAAAAATAAAAAATATGAAGAGAGTGACCATTACGTTCTTTTAATGCCAAGATTGTAAATAGGGGTAGACTTGGATATAAAGAAAAATAGCAAAGAAAAGCCTCGTTGATAAGCTCAAGTATCAGAAATTTATAACTTTGAATGTATTGTCGATTATTATGCTTTACAAAAACAAAAGGTAACCATATCTATAATCTCAGACATGAAAATTCAATAACTTTGAACATATCTATCTAATACGTTTTGTTAGGAATGCAATGAAATATTGATATTTTCCGGAAAAAAAAGTGCCTTTAGTTTGTTTATCATTTGTTTCATTGTAATCAGAGCCTCAAGTTTGTTATTCTTGTTTTTTTTATAATTTATATCACTTACTAGAGAACTTCAGAACTTCATAACTTTGAATGTATAATCAATTATAGTTTCTGTTTTTTTTACAAGGACAAAAGGTAACCTTATCTATGAGCTCAAACATGAGGAATAAATAACTGTGAACATATGATTTTATTTCATTTTATTCGTCGAGTGTTCATGGTATAACACATAAAAGAAACACCGACAGGATAGCTCATGAAAACCGAAAAGGCTTATTTACAATGGGGTCCTATAAAATGAGAAAGAGAATAGGGACCCCCCCCCCCTGACTTGTTTTTTCTTATTAAAAAACGCACATATTAAAAGAGAGAAAGAAGAAAGAGGAAGGGAGAGAAAGGGAGAGGCGGAGAGAGAGAGGGGGGGGGGGGGGGGGGAGGGCAGATAGGAAAGTAAAAAATTAACGAGGGAGTGAATAGAGAAAAAAGAAAGATAGAAAGAAAGACAGAGGAGAGAGAGGGAGGGATGGCAGCCCCCATAAAAAAATTAAAATATATTTTCAATATGATACCTGTATATGGATGTCCAATACGTTTTGTTAAAAGGGCGAAGACATATTGATTTTGCCAGAAGAAAAAAAGTGGCGTAAATTTTGAAGATTGATTTTACAAAAATAAAAGAAAGAAAGAAAAAAAAAAAAACTGTCATTTTTACTTCTTCTCAGAAATGTATCACTTTATTTTGAAAGAATGCGTTAAAGTCAAAAGGCGTAAGCCTAACATAAAGTGTTATACAACAGTTGTCAGTTAAAATATATATTGTGTAGGTACAAATTAGATAAAGAACCAAAATATGAATTAATGAAGGTTCTATAATTCTACAGTTAAAGGGTGAAGCCACAACAACCTTTAAAAAAAAAAAAAAAAAACTATCATAACTTTTGCCCCGTTTCATGCATATAACAAGTGGAAAATGTTAAGAAAAACAAAATGTTACAAGTTCATGTGTTACAATTGCCCCGCACGTCTGTTACAATTGCCCCTCGTCACGGGGCAATTGTAACACTCGACCTCTTGTTTTGAAATGGTAATGGCTTCAAAATGACTTGATTTACTTAACCCAAACCTATTCATCTGTCAAGCTAAGATATGCATATTTCATTTTATTTAGTTTTAAGCAAGTATTTAACTTTAATAAAGCTGATAGGTCAAATTTGGAAAAAACTGTTACAATTGTCCCAGGTCTCCCCTACAGTTAGATAACCCTATTGAGCTTGACTAACTAAGCAGCACAAAAGAAAATATGTAATTCTTATACAACGAGATAACCCCTTTGAGCTTGGCTTAAAGCATCGCTAAAGAAAACATGCCATTCTGATACAACAAGATAACCCCTTTATGCTTGTCTAACAAAGCAGCACAAAAGAACGTTGGTAGATCGTCTCTATATATAACAACTCTGTAAATTCGCCTGGGTTCGCAACCAGTGAGATACCCCCTTTAGCTGGCTACGTCATTGGTTTTGTTACCTAGTATTTACTTGTATTTATATTGTTTTCTTAAAATGTTTGTATATTTGTATTGAATGCACGGCCTTGCTGAAAAGCAGCCTTTTAGGCTGATAGCAGGTTTTTTTTTTAATTAATTTCCGTGAATAAAATCAAACTCAAAATCAAACTCACCTCCTGAGTCAAGGGTGGTATTATGATGGACGAATGGGTTTGCAGCAGCATTAATATGTAGCCGTGGATACGAAGGAAAAGGTGTTCCCTCCAGAAGAATGCTTACAAATTTAAGTCGAAGTGGACATTATTGTATCTCATATTTAATTTTATTATCAGATTAGGCTCACCGAACCGGGAATCTTGTCAGAAGAACATCACAAATTTAATTGCAATAATATAAGAATAACAATTGAAGATGCTAGTACTAGATGTTCATATGTTACATTTTGGCGAAATTGAGTTATTTGTATTTTTAACATGTTAGTGTGTGTACTTTAACTTGTAAGTATTTATAAATCAATATTTTAATTACAAAGGGTCACACTGGCACCCCACTGTTTTCACACAAAGCAACTTTTTTAGTACTAGATGTTCCTATGTGCAGTCATCTAGAACTAGATGTACCTATGTGACATGACCAGCCAATCAATACACGCATAGCAAGTCACATGATCTGTTCAATGCACACAGACATGCATACGCAGTGTGTAGTGCCTAGAGACAGCAAAATTAGATGCTTTTTGAACAACATGGAGGGTGTAGAAGATATTTTGGAGCCAAATAATTCTTTGAAAAATTGCCAAAAGTAGCGGGTAAACGAAAAAGAAGAAATCCAGAAGATTGGAAACAAAAATCCATCAAGAAAAAAAGAGATTCAGGTATGTAGTTTTCTATAATATTACCTTTTTAAATAAAAAAATAATAACTTTAAATATTTCAGAACGGAAATAACATGAGCTGTACTTATTTGGTATCTGCTAAATGAAAATGATTACCATAAATATCTAAATATAATGTTGTTTTCATTATGATGTTGACTTTCCAGTACTAGAAGTTCCTATGTGCACTGTTATAGAGCTAAAAGTTCCTATGTGCAGTTAATTGATTATTGATTATAGAAAATCAATAAGTATTACATTCCTAGATTATGCATCAAAACTTTCCTATACATGAGACAATGTCAATCTGAAAGTTTGACATCTATATGATATGAAACATGATTTGTGGACATATTCAAAACTTTTAACCCTCTTTTTCTCTAAACTGATTTGATGTAACATATAGGAACATCTAGTACTAGCAGCTTCAATTACTGACCCCAGTTTATTTAATGTTTGTTTCAATTCAATTTCTAGAAGGGCCCTCTGACAGGCACACGACAGAATGTACCAATCACAGAAGGCTGTTTTATTTCTACAACAAAGATATAAAAGTATATACTGGTCCTTGAACAGTATTTAGTGAAAGATATGCAATGTTATTTGCTGCGGTATGGATTTTTTAATATTATTATTATTGTTTATTTATTTATTTTTGTTGCAGTCGATATCAAAATATGACTTTTGCACAAAATAATGGCAATCAATAATTGTGAAATGCCCTGGGTGAAATCATCTGAACTTTTTTTAAAGAAAAGTTTATTGAGGTAGTTCCCTAGCTTTGACATCTCTAGTTAGGGGTCAGGGTATCTTAACAAAAAAAAATAGTCGCCAAAAGCAGGGGTGTTGCTTTGTCATGCAGCAACTTAATGCTTGCGATTGTAGTGAATTTCTTTGCAAATTGTAACCATGTTATGATGTTAACAAACTTTTAGAAGCTCTTTAACTAAACCCTTGTAATGTAGTCTGAGCTGTAATGTGGACAAGTATCTATATCATCATCATGAAATAAATAGAATGAAGGGCTGAGGAACGTTTTCGTAAGTATGTGGTCATTTTCACTTCTACTGCCGTGAGGCGGGGTGACCCTTTAAAGTAGACAACTGGAGAGTCAAAACTGCTTTTAATTGCAACAAAATTCATACCACTGCAATGGAAAATCTTTACTTGATTTCAGAATATCTTAAACCCCATTGTCAATATCTGTTTTAGATCGGGAGTTATCACCTTTCAAAGAAGGGCCCCCATTTTCAGTCTTTTCAGCGGTACCGCGCAAGGGCGTCGAGATTATGACGTCACACCTTGGGCACCCGTACGTGTCCCACTGTATGCACGTATCCTGCACTGTGCTATATCGGTACATTGCACATTGTGATTCTTGAAAAGTCTTTTTCTCTTCTCATTCTCATGCTTCTCCCAGGCCTGACTATACTGGTCAAAGAGTGATATCTCTTGCCGACTGTTCCTCTACCATTTATCTATAATAGTTAATCCGTTTCAATAAATGAATTATTTTTCATTATATTAACATAATTAGAATAGGCCTATTCTCGCACGAGAGTGAGTGAAAAAAAAAGATAATAAAACAAAGTGACATTGTTTTCATTGTGGACTGTTCAAATCACACTTTTAGTTTTGTTGTCATATATGACAAATTTGTTAACCAATATCCTTTATATCTATATTGTAAGATTATCATATCTTGAATTGTTCATTTGTTTTTGTAGTCTTATATTATTGTGCTGTGCAGATCCCGAGATAATTCATTCCATTAGCTATAAAATAATTCGCCCAACTTTTGGATGGAATACTCCTTAGTTCTTCAGTTACAGTATATGAAGCTTTTTTCATGGTTTTAGATATTGTTCAGAATGAAATAACATTATTTTGTAGATTCGACCTTGTTGCAATGAATTTGACAGATTTTGCATTTGTGATACAAGCAGCAGTCTTACGAGAGACGACTGTATATTCCATCCGCTCCTGCCGGACTGATATACACTACCCATCCTGTTGTTGCGTGTGTAAGAATTAAGCCAAACTAAATAAGTAGATAGCTGTAAATATTGCAACGATTCAATGCTTACATCATTGATTCTTAAATATTCTGTCTCTTCAATATATATTTGATTTTATTTTAAGAAGTTTCTGGTCTTTGTAGCCATTGAATTTCGATAATAAGGATAAGGAATTTTGGAGGAAATTGTGACATGTACCGACCACCTTGTCAAAATTAATGATGGTAGTGTTAATCGTGTAAGTTAGTTGGGAAAGTCATGACGGTGGCATGATATTATATTTGCTCTAAAAACCTTATTGGAGGGATTCATATTTTAAAAAAAAAAAAATCATTTATTAAATCAAATATTAGATTCAACACAAATAATTCTTCTTAAGAAAATGAAGTCGCTATATATTTACATGGAATTAAGCATTATATCTCCAATGTCAATGGGCAAATTAAACGATTCACCAACAACCAACGGGCCCGCTCCGTTCCCGGGCCCTCGGTGAGAGATGAAGCACGTCAATTCGTGCTTTTATCATGATTGCAAACTCTTCAAAAGTCTATCGCAGCAAGTTCAAATCTACAAATAAATCACAATCGTTAACAATATCTCAAACACGATATTCTAAGGATCTACAACCCTGTATGATTTGTCCAATGGTGTAATCAGTTGTGATAAAAGAGCCATATTAATTCGAGACACAACCAGTATATAGCAAGCTAGTACAGTGCGAGCAATCTGTTTACGTGTATATACGTATGCATCAAGCTGTGCGCGCAAGCTCAGATCAGCTGGCTGTTGTTCGAGCTGTCCAGGTGCGACGTCACAAACCAGGAGCTCCTCCACACGCCGAGCGGCCCATTTGGGGCGGATTAAACAAAACGAGCTAAAACCATTTACAGCTATTTCTGAGAGATTCAAGTCATTTTCAGCATGTCAATCGTATAAACGAAGGAAAATCTATCTCAGTAACATGTAATTTGGCCATTATTAGCAAATATTGTGTATTTCTCTCACATGTGTCTACTTTAAAGGATTAAGTAGCTTTCAAAACGAGCAATTATATCAGATTAAATAAATTATATTGATCCAACAGTAAAACAAACTACTGAAAGTTTCAGATCAAATGGAAGTCATTTACTACCTTAAAAACAGTGTAACAAACAATGCCAAGCATACAGCTGAACACCAGTACCTCTCTGATAGGCGCACCAGGCCGCTAGAGACGGGGGACTTTACATACAGGAAATGGGTGTGTGGAAAAGCACATGGTTTTATAAACCATCCGGTGTCGGTTTATAAATTTTGAGTATGAAATCATTGATATCTCGAACGTAAAGCAAGCAATTAGTTTGCAATTTTGAAGAGATACCAAACTGACCTAAGTGTTTATAATTATTTTGGAAAAATAAGCTAAATCGAATAAATGTGATTTGAATATCATTCAATGTTACTGCATCCCTTTAAGAGCCCCTAAAAGAAGTTTCCCATTTTACAAAATGTTTTACGATCTTTGCATATAGTCACTTCAATTATCTTGCATTTCAAACTTAACATTGTCCTTAGGCCTACATGTGACGGTTAATTTTGGGGAGCTGGAATATTGAGATATGAAAGGACTGAGTAATACGAAAATGTTGCAAATAATGATAAAGATGATTAGAAACTCACTAGAATCAAAGCTATAATTTAATATCAATTATACATGATTGTATAGACGGAGAGAGAGAGAGAGAGAGAGAGCGAGAGAGAGAAATAAAATATTATACATGGGCCGCAGAGCCTGGGGGGGGGGGGGCTTTAGCCCCCACTTCTTTTCAGCAAACGTGTACAAAAACGTAAAATGGCCATATTATTTTTAGCCTATTCAGCCCCCCTCCGCCTTTAAATCGCCTCGGCCCTTCTACTTTCAAAAACGATCCGCGGCCCCTGCCATAAACATTATTTGCAATGGATGGGTGCAGGTTCAATATCTAGACGCTCCCATCATGAATATAATATACTAATCATGAATATGCATGCCAAAACAAAAGAGAAATTTACTTTTGCCACGTGCGCCCATCGTGCCATCATTGTAAGAACACGCACATTGCATGCATAACGGTTGCACAGAGCCTGCACCTTCTCCGTACGATTTTTTCTGCAAGTGACGTCATCAATTTTGAAAACAAATTGCAAGACGAACGTACGTGCAGATACAAACGACGTACTTAGCAGGCACGATGGAGGTACCTGTCCTGCAACCAATATTAAACCCGTAGGAATCGCAGAAATTGGCCTGCGTGCGACGTAGGCTACAGGGCACGTACGTGCCACGCAGCCTACGGCGAGTTGTGACCGCCGCATTAGTCCACGTCCTGGACGATTTATTGATGATGCGCCTTGCCTCTCCGATCTACGCTAGTCCGCTCCGCGCGATTCCTAAATTCACTTCGCCCAAATAATTCACTAATCTAGTGCGGTATGGTATGTCATTAAAACAGCTCCCGTGCGACTGAAACGCCCATTTTGATATTTTTGCATTTTTGGGTCCATTAGGATCCAAGCTATCAAAAGTTGATGGGGTTCAAATTTTCAAACCCCTCCTTCATTTCCTGGGGGCCCTTTAAAGAGTGCCACATTGGCCCATTAGGAAAATGTCTTGTATTCCTCCGCAAATCGAATTTTAATTACAATTTTTAATCTTAAGTAACCAGAGATAGTTCATTATCAGTGATATTTTATCCTAACAATTGTATTATTATTCCCATAAAGGGGCTTAATTCAAGAATTATGACAACAAAAGAAAAAATAAAAAATGAAAATTTTGAAAAACGAGCCAATTTTCTATATTTTGGGCTAAAATTTTTTAATTAAAAGACATTTTGTAAACATTCAGTGGCATAGTTGAAGCACATATATCATACACTATAAACATAACCATATTTGACAAGTTAAATGCAAAAAAAAAATCAGTGCCTCATTATGATGTACTGAAAATTCTTAGGCTGTCCGACATCTGCATCATGAGAGCAGAATTTGTTGCCATCCTTATGGCGCTTGAGTGGATAAATTCATTTGCAATATCCTCTTCAGTGGTAATATTTAGCGATGATTTATCTGCTTGTACAAATGATAGATTCATACTTTATACGATGTGCTATAGTAAATGAAATATTATCAATAATAAACATTCTGAAATTGAAGGATGTTTATGTTTCCTTTGAATGGATTCCATCACATTGTAATATCAGGGGCAATGAGATTGTTGATCAGGCTGCCAAAAAAGGAGCCATGAAAAGATTCATTGACATTATTATACCAAACACAAGAAGTGAACTGGCAACCTCTCGATTGCTCCATTATACCAAATTATGGCAAACCGAATGGGACAAGTCTCAGCAACATATAGATATGGTTTATCTCATAGAGAAGAATGCTTGATACAACAACTAAGAGTAGGTAAATGTATTTTAAACCATTACCTTTTTCAAATTAATCAACATGATACTGGTTTATGTGAAGTTTGCCAAGAGAGTGAAACTATAGAACATTTTATTTTACATTCCAAAAAAATACAACAATGAGAGACATCTCTTGAAATCAAGGATTAAACTGAACAATCCTAGTCTGAAATAATTATTGATGTCAAACGCAGGATTAACACGTGAATTGCTAGTTTATATACATGATACTAATCGTTTTAGATAGCTATCGTGGATCCCTCTGTTGATCCGAACTATTTTGATATGATGAAAGGAAATTTTCGTGGAGTTCCATGAACATTGCTGCATTTTAACGCTTTTCCCTTTTATGTGCGTGCATATGAAAATTGCGTTTTCCATGAAAAATGTTGTAATATTAATCACAACCTTTCGCTTTCTATGCATTTAATAACATTTGTGTGTGTGTGTTTTTGTAACAAAACTTCACAAAGGAAAGTCGCTCGTGGGCTTAACTTTTGAAGCCGGCGCCAAAACTATTTACACGATCGAGCCTGGCGCAAATAATCTTCGAGATTGACAAGCGCCATCTATATGAAGAACCAACCAACCTAATTATCGTTGGTTGGAAACACTGATCTCCCCACTAACTGGATGGGCGGAGCGGTCCGTTCAGCGGAAGCCGCTGCAGTCTATTGTCCGCCATGTTTGTTCCCCCAAGAACAGAGCGCGATCTCGTACTGGCTGCGCTTATATACACTGAACAAGTTATGACTGAGCTGCCTGCAAAAATAAACTCTTCATGGAAAATAAACTATATGATGTTGGAAAACATTCATTCATTCCCTCCCCTCTCTTCTATCCATGTTTATATACTCTCCTTTTCTTTGTGTCCTATTTGTAGATATTTTCTGTTTGTCTTCTGTTTTCTCCCCATCATCGCATATCTCGATCTCGCGCTGTCGATTGTTCTTCTTTTTCACTTTCATAAATATCTCCCTTTCAATCTATATCTCCCTCTCTTTTCTCCTTATCACTCACTATTTTCCCCCATCCTAGCTCATCGGTCTCTCTTCTCTCCCTATTCTAATCACTCCCTCTCCCTCATCCATTCAAACTCTTTCTTTCCCAAACCGTCTCTACCTTCCTTCTCTCTCACCCCACTCTCTCTCTCTCTCTCTCTCTCTGCCCCCGCCCCTTCTTTCTTTTTTTCCCCTTCCCCCTCCATCTCTCCCTCTCTCTCTCGATCTCTCCCTAACCTTCCCTTCCCCAAAACAAAATGTTTACACAGTTTCTTTTAGTCACCCTTTTTTAAAACCATACATTTAACCATACATTGAACACTTCTGGAAAGTTTTTTTTTTTTTATTATTATTTTTTAATTTCAAACTTTGACTGAAATCAAACAATTTCCAATGCAAACATTTTGAAACAGATTTTAATTCATGTCCCAATTTCTTGGATTTTCATTGTCTTCCATAAAACAAATGGAATCTATTTACAATCACAACAACTTCATTTTGAATGGAAGACCTCTTAGAAATAAGTATAGTACCCAAAGCCTTATAATGTTAATAAGCTCGAAATGGGATTTCTTTGTATTACAATTTACGCATACATATTTCCACTTAGGTCTTTAACTGAACGGAAGATTAAAATTGAAGATTTTTGAATGGAAGATTGAATTGCATGGATGTAAAATCAACATAATCATTACACCAAACAATGACAAGTGAAAGATGATAACATTTCCAAACTAACATCTCCCGACTCCCATGAACTTTCAAAATTATGAATGTCAACCATGAACTCCTCACTGGTACATGTACAGTGAATCTAAAGAACACATGAATTGAAATTCGTAAAGGTATACTCATATTACTGTAATCATAGTACACAACTTCTAAATTGTTCTATTCAATAATGAGCAGACACATATCCCATATTTCTTGGAAGTCACATACATGTAGATGTATTATTGCAATTTTGCAGGAACCAAAGTGCAGGACAATGCATGACAAACATTTCATGCAAGGCAAGATATATGCAGAGGCAAAAACAGGTATTACTATGTGAAACTGATGTATTGCATGTACAAATTTATAAAGGGATTTACAGTGGAAACTAGGGATAATGAGGTCTGAGTTACTTGCACAACAAAGTAATTGCACTGTTCACTGTTCAAGAAATAGAACACTTGCTAATCTACAATGTAAGTACAGTTTTACAGTTGCATGGAAAAAAGTAAATAAATAACTCTCGCAAGAGTGGCTTTTTATTGCAAATTGAAGATGTTTTTATAAGGCAAGAAATAGAACACTTAATAATCTATTATGTATGTACAATAATTTTTAAAAAAATACATGAAAAACACTGGCAAAAATAACATTTGCAAGAATGGCTTGACGTACAAAATGACCATGTTTTCGATGAGGGAAGAAATAGAATACTTCCTAATCCAACATACATAACACCTGTTTTCTTTTTAGCTACATGTGATTGATATCTATATCGGAATCTGAAAGAATACGAAATAACTTTAACATCCAATAATGAAATGCAGGTATAAACAACAAAATTTCGTGCTCTTGAGTATTCCACTGAAGGAAGGGGTAATACTACATGCATGTAGTCCAAATACCCTAAGCATATCTAATAAGCTGATTGGATAATTCCTTGAATAAGCATGTTATATTCTGCAGTAACTTTTCAAATCATACACTATTAAAGTAACAAACAAATTTGAAAGACTTTATAAATTATATGTATAATGTTGCTAGCACTTCTGACTTGGAAGAAGGAAAATAAAGGGCAAACGAGATACATCTGAATTGTTGTGTGTTGTAACTGAAAACAGTGATAAGTTCATCTCATTGATGTCTGAAGAGAATCAGTTTTGACATCTGTTTGCGGACTTTCGGCCTGTGATTGTTTCCGTCTTTCTTTCCCGAGATGGAACATTTTGATTTTTGTGTAGCAGATGAAGCATTTTCACAAGATTGTGAATGTGGTTGTCCTCAATGGTGGTGTCAAACTGGTGGCCATGAGTTCAGGGAACAGATTCAAGTGCGATGTGTTGCTGAGGACTGCCATGGATATTGCTGTTGCGACACCAGTTCCTCGTGGAGGCTCTCCGTGGGTTGTTTTCATCAATCGCTGAAAACATTTCTCTGTCTCAAAGCACGTTGTGATATTCCATGTGATGCTCTCTGAAGTCCTCCGGTCTTTCATGCTTACAAACTTGTGACACTTTCCATCTGGATCTGTAAGTGCAGCCGTACACTCCAGACAGAGGATCCTTTTTTCATCATAAGCACTACATATCCAGCTATATAGCTTACCGCTGCTTCTTTGTAAGCTGACAAAGTTTCAAAGTTGGGGCAGTCAATGTAGTCATGATCCCTGTTTGATGGTAGTCTGTCCAAGAGATCATACTTTCGGGCAATGCTGATGGAAGAAGGAGTCGGACTCTCCACAGACAAGATGTTAGTATCGTCCAATATGGCACAATTTCCTCCTCCATTTTTCACTTGATGCCTCATCAAGAGACGCTTGTATGTGCCTTCAAACTGACGAGCTGTTGGATTATTGTTAAATCCACCAGAGGAGCGTACAGCTGCGAAGAAGAGCTCCAGATGATCCTGGCTGAATCGGTACGTTAAGAGATATGACATTGAAGGATTGGGGCAGTCTACAAGTTCCTCAAACAGCTTTGTAGTGCTTTGGATGCTGGCCAGAAATCCGATCACAGCTGTCTTGCGAGGTCCTTCATGCATCGGCTTCCCAGCACCATCCTTCAGTTGCAGTAGTAGCTGTGATGCCTTTGTGAAGATTAGTGTCCACCGGTCCTTGTTTGTCTGTCTCATAGGAGCTTTGTATCCTTGGCGATGGGATTTCTGCTGTTCAGTACATCAAATAAAGCATCAATGTCCCGAAGAAATTCAACTGTAGCAGTGGATCCTCTGAATTGTGGTAATTTCAGTTCCTCCTCACAAAACTCTAATGCATCGGCTACACTTGAACTGAAAACCTGGGCAGCTAGGTTGACCTTCATTTTTTGCTTTTTCCACTGCATGTGGGATCCTCGCACTTTATTTCCAAGTCTCAATCCTTGCTCTTCTTGCAGTTTATTTAGCTCTTCAATGTACTTCCAACTGATGGTCTTTCCATCGCCGGTCTTCAGGATGCCTCCATCAGCAAACGCATTTCTGAGGAGCTTGAGCATGTGACACACATCTAGTATAACATGAACCCTTTGTCGAGGATCAGCTGGATGAGGGAAGGATGGATCCATGTCTTGAACAGTCATGTTAGCCCCCAGATGACGCATCATGGTGAAGTGACAGGAGGGTCCATCACACGTTAGTGAGACAGCACGAACACCAACATCGTGTAATTTGTAGAAGCACTGCTCAATAATGCTGGCTCGCTCTTGTCCGCTTAGTCCATCAACAAGAAAGTACGCAAGAGGGATTTTCCAGGATTCGTTAACAGACACTGCCATTAACACGAGAGCGTCTTTTGCAACTGGTGACGAGTCGTCACACTTTCCGTTCCCGATGTCTACATAACCGTGGAACCGTCCACCAGCATATTCCACATGCTTTCGAATGGCCATCTCATCCAACATTACCGAACATACGGTCTCCTTCCCTTTCGCTCGATTGTCCCGTGCTCGTGCTTCAAGAGCAGAAAAAGCTGGTCTTGTAAATCCTGGCGCTGCGTCTACACCTCTATACCATTCTCTAATTTGCCGTGGATGAGGAAGTGCAAGTTCAAAGGTCTCTCTCACATAATTGTACGCTTTCGCAGAGTAAAAATGTAGAGTCATGGCGAACGATCTTAATTGCTCAGGATATGACTTGCAGCTCTTCTTTTTCTTGCGGTTGACGACTTGCGAAATCACCTCTTTAGGAACCCCCGTAAGGGTTGCCTCAAGCTGTGCGGCACAGTTCTCAGATATCTTATTGTTGTCCTGCAGGGATGTGATGACGGCCTGAAGAGATGACACCTTCCGTTTAAGACGACGTGATCTCTGCTGCTGTAGCTTCAATTTCTTCTTACATCTCTCTAACTCCTCTACAGCAGAATCAAGTCGACGCTTAAGCTTTCTAGGTGAATCTGCGATAGAGACAAATGAAAATGATCTTCACTGGGGTTGAACGTGCCACAGCTGTTGTTCAGAAGGGCCTGGTTTTGTCATCTGGCTGTGATGGTTGGATGGTGGTATTTAACGCCCTTGAAGCTGGAGGTTTACGAGCACAGTTGCCTAAAAAGGGGAAACACAGCAAATGGTAATTTTTTGTTTAATTTTTCTAAATTTTACGAATCACTAATGTATGTAAAGCACAATCATTATCTATAAAATCTTTCATAATAAAAAATGCATTTTATATATTTGACATCAATGTCTATAAGTCAAGATGTTCCTTTTTGCTTTAATACAAGAATATGAAAAGCAAAAATACCTGCACATCTAACCATCATTAATACATGAAGGTATTATGTGGAACTTAACATTTTTTACCCTAAGCAAAAATTTTAGAAACAAAAGAAGAAATAAAAAAAAATACTTGTGCATCTAATGATATTGGGAATTAAAGTATGTGGAACAGATATAATTTGATATCTAAAATATGGAGGGTATGCATACGATTTTTGACAATACATTGTGTTTGTATGAGTTTTTAACTTAATCAAATTAATGGTTTTAAGTGGAATAAGAGCTTTAAATGGTTAAAAATTCTAGATGCAGTGCAGTCACAATTCTTAGTTTATCTGTTAACCTGCAAAAGCTCAGCACAATAGATATGGTTCAGTGATCCATCAGTGACCCTAATGTCCTGCGCTTTTGCACATTAACCGGTAGACAAGAACTGTGACTTTCACTGTAGATGATTCAACTGGTATAATGGACTGCAAAAAAAAAAAAAAAACAAAACAAAAACAAATAAGAACAAAAAGAATATAAGTAAAAATTCCTACATAATTTTGGTTTTGAGTACTTTGTGTCTGGACTGAGGCAGTATCATATGCACGTGCATAACAATGGATCCTTACCTTCTGAAAGTGACTTGGAAAAAGCAAAATATTGTTGAACGGCTGATGGTCTGAGTCGTACACTTGCACCAGTCCTGTCAAAAGAGTCATCTGTGAAGTGAGTAGAACACAGGTGAGATCTGGCAGTTGGTGTCCAATTGAGTCGCCTTGTGTTGGCTATCCATCTTTGAAGCCTCTCCGGATTGCAGTGTGGAAATCTGACACAAAAAGAAAAGGAATGATGTATTAATTGTAGTGGTAGTTTATAATAAATAAAAATACCTGCTTTGACTCCATAATTTTTTTTCCTCATAATATAACATGAATATAACAAATGTAAAAATACATTAATACAAATGTACAACATCAGGTAAAAGCAGAAGATCAGTAACATCTGGTAGAGGTGGTGCTTTCAGATATTTAATTATTTTGTGAGCTTCAGTGAAATCATTCAATGTGCACAGCAAATTGGAACAATGTTCACTGCTTGTCTGAGCAAAATTAACCCAGGCCAGAAGATATGGATAAATTTATCGCACAAAAAAGATGATGAAACAGCTTCATCACTTTTGCCAGCGCATAATCACACACACAAAAATCAGCTTGAGTTAAGCATTTGAGATTATTTCTTCATCATTAGAATTTTTATTCATTCATGATGCAACTTGTTCTGATAATGACTTGACCTACTTGTCTTTGCCTTGCTTAGTTAGTGTTACGTACTGACGACAAATTACAAAATCATGAATCAAATTGGGTTAAGAAAAACAAATATTTGACTTCTATTCTTGCCATGAAGCACATTAATATTCTAACATTATTGAGTAAACTTCAAATGCTTTTAATAATGATGAAAACAAAAAACAGTACACATAAAAGATATTTTCAATGACTAATTACATAAAGCACACATATTTGAACATATGGGACTGAGAATAAAAATTGGGTTTTTCTAAATGTTATACCTGTGAAAAGTAACATTTTTCTCTGTTCCTACGGTCATCCCGATTGGTACAACCAAATGCAGCACATGACGGCATCTTTCTTATTCTCATTGCATGACACTCAACTTGAGAAATGTGTAAAATAAAGTAAATTTAGGAATTTACGGTACAGATCGGCGTGATAAGCATAAAACTTTTTCCGCTTTCCGAATTCTTTTGGGGGAACTGGCATGGCGGTTTTACAACTTCCGGTGACTTCCGCGCAGAATAGGCCAATCACTGCACGTCGCCGCATCCAGTTAGTGGGGAATCAGTGGTTGGAAATCATAATTCAACAGCAGAGGGCGCCATACACATTTGGACAATAATTTCAAATTATTTCAAAAATCATTATTTTTTTTTTTGGACGCTTTAAAATGCACGAACAGAAAGGAGAACAAAATTAGTTCATATATAGTACTTTCCACATAATAAATAGGGTAATTTTCTTTGTTACTTTTGTTACGACTGCCGATATCACTAGAAGTTGTAAATTTACTTTGGATGGATACATATCAATTCTAGTTGTAAACTTAAGGTGAAGAGGGCGCTATTACTCTACGCAAAGCGAACGCGGCCATAGACTTTTTGTATTTTGCACAGTTTTTTCACTTTGTTTTCTTGATTATGGCGAGCAACTATCTTTTCAAAGAAATGATCAACTTGAATAAGTAGCTAAGAGTCCGAATTTTTCAAAAATAGGAATAACGTATTGCAAAGGGGAAAAAAATCCTGTCACTTGTGTCAATTCGAAATCCTAGTAAGATCAAATTCCTGATCATTATGGCAATTTTGCTCTCAAAATAGCTCATACGCTGCATAAGTCATCTTCTCGATTACGCATAATTATATTACACCTTAATGATCAAGCAGTTTTTAAAAGCTTGAATTCTCAGCTTTCCAAATATGGTACATTCATCTGATTGGTTAAAAAAAAGTGTCACTTTGAACATTATCACAAACGAATCTTTACTATGTGGGTCAATATTTTCACATATCACATTGCATATTCGAATGTGGAGGCGTCTTCGCAAGATGTGACAAGATCACTATTTATATCAATAATCGTTAGGAACATCAATCTATGTGAAATAAAGATTCTGATTACAATTAACTTTAGCACAATGGTGTTATAGGCTTGCCAAAATGTCTTTTTCCCCAATCTGGTCTGAAGCATCTACCAACGAAAACTATGACAAAAGTTCAATTATTTATTTCATGTCCAGGACTAATTTCCTCGAACGGATCGACTGACAATTCCATTTTACCGACAGGGAAGTTTTCTTAGGCGAGTTTTTGTGCGCTAAGTAATACTTGCATGCAGTTGTCAATCGGTCGCTTCCCGCCGTTAGCGCGGGTTTTGTTTTTCAGCTGCGTGCATTTCCACTAAACTCATGAATGTAATGTTGCGTTTCCCCTCCTCAAATAATGGACGCGTCTTTATGTTAAGATTTAATGTCATACGTTAGATTTACATTTCACGTGGAGTAGAATTGATATGATCTTCTCATTATATTAAATTGTTCATGGATTGATCATGGAAGACTCTTTCTTCCATGTGTTGACACTTGACACTTCACTTCAGACGCTTGTTTGTTTGTTTGTTTGTTTTTTTTTTATTTTAGGGGGGGGGGGGGAGAACAAACAAAAACTACAAAACTACCAGGAAAAACTCAATAACAAAAAGCGAGCAAGCGAAAAGCTACCATATCTAAAATTGAAGAGCTTGATTCCAAAAGGCGCTAAATCCACTTTTGACCAAAATGGATTTTATAGGTTAATTAAGTGCATTTTAGGCATGGGAATCAAATGCAGTATATTGAATAAAAAAATATTTTTTGGAAGTTTGAAAAAAATTGGTCACAAATATGAGTTTTATTCCAAAAGGAGCTAAATACAAAACGGTTTTATTTCCAAAAGGGGCGCTTATAATCTTCGCGCTATGGCCGTTTAGGGATTTGTTTATTTAACCACTTTGATTCCTAGAGGCAAAAGTTACAAGTTCAGATCTTTTAGGCAGCATGTTGTGGCTACGCTAGCCTCACATCATGCCGTGCAAATTTTTTAGATTATTAGACGATGAGTTGTTGGATGAAGGTGAATTGTGGTTAATGGAATGATTGCGTTTTGGATTTAGCTCGCTTGTTGGGAATAAAACATCGAAAATGGCCCGGTGCTTGATAAAAGATAAGATTAGTATGAAGATTAAAAAAACAAAAAAAAAAAAATATATTTTTCAAAATTAAACATCAGAAAAGTTGTATCTATAGGCTCTGGTAGCAATATTCATGTGTTTCGTTTTGAATTTCATTTATTTAAGGCTTTAAATCTAGCAAAAATTGGCATCTGACGGAGTTTATTCAAAAGGCGTGCTAAATCCATGGGAATTGAAATTATAAAAATTTCTTAAAAATTGAAAATTGATAGCTAGATTTTTTATTTTAAAAAACGTCAATTTAATTATTCGAAATATCGATAGCTTTTTAGATCAATAATATATTCAAAATAAACTTACAATGGATAAGATAAATGGTAAATTAAAACCTTGATTTACTCTAAAACACTAAAAGTGGATTAGCGCCTTGTTGGAATCAAACTCTTCAATTAATGAATTCCAAATTATCGAGGGGTTTGGATTTTATTGCTGTATCATTCGGTTTCGGTTTCATAAGCATTTTTTTTAAAGACGCACAGATTACTTTTAGTTAACATCCGAAAAGGTGATTCGAAATATTTTCAGTTATCCCCCTCCCCCCCGCCCCGTAACCAACACTTCTAACTTGGTCCTCGTTCGTGTACTGCTCTAATTTTGTAAATTGAATGACAGTACCTTTATCTCACAACACATAAAAAATTAACAGATCTGTTTTAATTTCTTTAAATTCTGGGCAATCTTAACAGTGAATTGGGCGAATAATTTTGAATTAGGAGGAAGAGACGACAAAAATTCATATATGTGGCCAAAATAGCGCCCCAAAATGGGCCACAATAAAAATGAAGGAAGGTCTGAAAATTTGATGAACCCCATTTTTTTGGATGAGGTGGAACCCTTTAGAATCCAAATCCACCAAAATATCACTTTGGGCAATTAAGTCCTACAGAACGACATTACAAACCGCCACTAATCCCCCACGTATTCACTTTGCCGCGAAAAAAAAATAAAAAAAAAAAAAAAAAAAATAGTCTGCGTGTACGTGTACGTTAGTGTGGGTACGTAGCGCGCCGTGTGTGCCATGAATACAAATGAAATAGTGACTACAGTCCACGGGATGGACTAAATAGTGCTATGCTCTGAAGAAGTAAAAGGGACAAGTCTTCTCTTTCGGGATTACGTCTGGCAGTGCGTCTCTGCTGCTTGCCGCGTCCAATAGAGAGATGCCACGCGTTTTGACAAAAATAAAAAATAAATAAATGGATAAATATAAAGAGGCGTAGGCGGAGACTTCTCGAATTCAGTTTTAACTCGTCAGTCAATGAGTGTTTTTTTTTTTAAACAAATAGGGAATCCACCTGCACCCTGCTGCATCCGCAGTGGATGACTGAGCCTGAAGCGATTTATTACTTCGATTTATTATTTTTTTTAATGTCATACAAACAATTGTACCAAGTAGAAGCAAAGTTCAGAATAATAATAATAATAATAGTTTCGATTTATATATGCGCTAATATGAAAGAATTTCATCTCTAAGCGCTTTACAATTATTTATTACCTCGGCGTCAATCGATGCTTGTAAGTTTACTGACACCTGTGTCCAATCCCAAGGGATCATTCAGAATCATGGCAGCACATTACGGCCGCACTCGTTCCTTTCCTCCGGGTAGCCGGTATTTGCACCGTGGCGTTGGTGAGGAGAGCATTGTAGACAAAACGCCCATGGCCCTAGGACGTAAGTGTCATGCGCGGGGATCGAATCCACGGTCCTTGCTTTCTCAGTTCAAGTGATAGGACCACTAGACTATGACAACTTCTCACAGAAGCAACCCTGTTCTTTCTGATCATTCATTGTCATTCATTGTTTGAGGTCAACGCTTCCTGGGTACATTCATATTCCATGGTTTCAACGTCTCATATTCATGATATTTTAAAATGGAAAAGTTTAACCGTACATGATCTGGGACACTGAATATTTGAAACATTTTATTATAAATATAACCAAGGTGTGTATTATTTTTCTCTCCGTTAGTAATGAAATAATCTGGGTCTCCCCAAACGCAGAACAAATAATGTGTAAAAGAACATTGCTTAAAAGAAATCTACTACAGAGCCGCTTTATCTATAACCAACTACCAGTCGTACACGTGGCTGCTTCTACAATGCCTTTTTTCAAACTAATATTGTTGAAAAGAGGAAGGAGAGAAAAAAAGAAAAAAAAAAAAAGAGAGAGAGAGAGAGGAAGCGAAAAAAGGAGATGGGGAATGGGGCGCCCTTAAAAAAGGGGGCGCCAAATCGACAATAAACTAAGGGGCGCCAAATTGAGCATTAAAACTGAAGGGGCTCAAAAAAAGACCTTAAAATTGGGCGGGGGGGGCGCCAAATCGACCTTGAATTAAAAGGGGCGCCAAATCGACAGTATACAGGGGCGCACAATTGACCTTAAACTTATAGGCGGCGCCAAATTGACCTTAAATTAAGGGGGGCACCAAATCGACTTTCAATTTAGGGGGGGGTGCGCCAAATCGACAGTAACATAAGGGGTGCCAAATTGACCTTAAACTTAGGGGCTCTAAATCGACTTAAATTTAGGGGGGGGGGGGGGCGCCAAATCAAACTTAAAATTAGAGGGGGGCCAAAATGAGCTTGTAACGTTGGGGCGCAAAAATTAACCCGAAACTTAGATGGGGGCGCCAAATCGACCTTAAACTTAAGGGCGCTAAATCGACCTTAGATTTAGGAGGGGCGCAAAATCTTAGGGGCGCAAAATCGACCTTAAATTTAGGGGGCTTCAAATCGAACTTAAACCTAGAGGGGCGCCAAAATGATATTAAACGTAAGGGCGCCAAATTTAGATCAAATGTAGGGGCGCAAAAATGATCTGGAACTTAAGGGGCGCTGAATTCACCTGACACTTAAGGGCGCTGATTTAACCTGAAGCTAAGGGGGTGCCAAATCGATCTTAAATTAAAGAACGCCAGATTGAGCTCAAATGTAGGGGCGCCGAATTGACCTGAGACTTAGGGGTGCTAAATTTATCTTAAACTTAGTGGCTCCAACTATATCCTATTTACTTGAAACTAAGGGGCCCCGAAAACACACACACACACAAAACAGAAGGGGTCTTTAAAATGATCTCTATCTAGAAATAGCAGAATTTTAAAATTCCATGCCTCGTGGTTTGTATATACATAGCAAAAAGGTTCGCTCGCGCTTCGTGCTCGCATCATCTTTTCCCATTGATTTATTATATTGTGTCGAGGAACACGTAAAATAACCTGTTTTCTAATCATTCGAATGCATCAAATTTCCGTTTTCTATTCGCACACGCGTATGTTTTTCCTCTTTTATCAGAATTTACATTATGGGATTCTAACCGTCAAAACATATAAATTTACTTGTTTTCATGTTATATTTTTTATTTATTTATTATTATTTTTTTTTTTTATTATTATTTATTTATTTTTTATTTCAAATTTATGTTCAACATTATTAGCGGCGTCAAATTGAGCTTACACGTACGGGCGCCAAGATGACCTGAAACTTACGGGGGCACTGAATTGAAGTTAAAGGGATGTCAAATCGATTTTAAAATTAGGGGCACCAAATTGAGCTTACACTTATATGGCGCCCAAATGATCTGAAACTAAGGGGCGCCGAATTTACCTGAAACTAAGGGGGCAACAAATAGGTTTTTTTAATTATGGTCTCTATATATACACAACAAAAAAAGTAAGTCCCCCCCCCCCAATCAAAATGATGTAACTTTTGAACTGGATTGTTTTGAGCAAAATAATTGGGAGGGGGGTTTTCTACACTTATCGAGTACCTTCTGTGAAAAAATGACATCGATCCCCAGAGATATGCATGAATGATCAACGTTTAAAGCAAAAATGGACATTTTCAAAAGTCACAAGGGTCATTTTTTGGTCTGTAAAAATAAAAATTTTCTATAATTTTCTATTTACCTTGTGTTGAATTGTTTGGGTGGTTTTATCATCCAAACTTTGACCATCCAAAACCAATCCCTGTACATTGCACTATTTTTCATGGATGAGTGAGCACAATTTTAAGAATTATGTTTAGACCTCTAAAAATAGTAAAATCCAACAATGTTATTTAAAGAATTGCCATCAGATATTATCATCAACATGATTGACACATTTTGTGAGAACATGAGCACTATTCGTCGTGTCATGGACGAGCGAGCACACTTTAAAGGTGAGTTTTGTGTTTATTCATACATTACGCTACGGCTTTATCTCATATTCGCACATAAGTTAGTCGATGAGTGTATAAACATAAATGCCAAATCTTATTGCTCAACACCTCTTTGTTAAAAAGTTCCAGTATGTTGATTCAGGGTTTGTTTTTGCCTCGAAATTGTTCCCAATGTCAATGGAGAAAAAATCAAAATGTCAACAAAATTGAAATTCGGCTTAATTTCATTGATTTCATTTTTGTTAATTCTATTGAGAGTTTTTTCACGAAACTTGGCACATAACTTAATGGTGGTACCTACTAACGGGAACAAATGCTAAATTGATAATCTAATAAGGCACGGGGCAGGGCTAAGGGTTTGAAATCTCGTCTTATTTCCATATTTTTTTAATATCTTCTGCTCACTGAAGCATAAAACACTGAAATTTTCGTGAGATTCAAATCGAATGAACTATCCAAGAAGGTCTGTGACATTTATCCAAAGTAAGCAATTGAATTTTAGTCCACAAACGACAAAATGGCTTTTCAGGTATCACGTGTTCATTGAAGCGTGATTTTTTTATAAAATGCCATGGCATGATTTAAAAAAAAAAAAAATTTGACATACATATAACAAATAATTGTTGATAAAATGATTTTCATCACACAAAAGGGAACAATACTTACCTAAAAAAATGTAAAAATATTCTTTTTTCATTATTAAGTATTCATTCAACCGTGAATTGATTGAAATTGTTTAAAACACTTTTCCAGATTGCAAATTCCATCATAATCAATAATTTTTTTTAAAGTAAACATATGTAAAAAATGCAGTTTTTGCAAATTTTACCTCATGCTCATCCAACCATGAAATTTAATCCAAAAGTCATTTGATGTGTTAAAAGTACAACAAAGCCTTCTAAACACATCTTTTGTTGAAAAGTTTCAATTTGTTTCAATATTATTGAATTAAAGTTATTAAATTAGCCTTGTGACTTTTGAAAAGTGACATTTTTTTTCCTTTTGACTGTGCTCATTGAAGCATGACTTAACGAATTTCAGTAATATTCACTAAAATGGAAGCTGATATAATTACTTACAAGCACATGTAATAAAATTCGTAAAATTCCTCTTGGTTAAAAATGGGGGGGGGGGGGACTTACTTTTTTTGTTGTGTATATAGAGCAAAATTTCAAAATTCATGCATCCGGGTCTGTATAAACATAGCAAAATTTTCGCTCGCGCTTCGCGCTCGCATCATTTTTCCCCCAATGAATTATTACATTGTGTTCCTGAGGAACGCATGAAATGTCCTATTTTCTAATCATTTGAATTAATCAAAACTTCCGTTCATGCTTCGCGCTCGCCTATGTTTTTCCTCTTACAAAAATTTACATTATGGGATTCTAACCATCAAAACATTTCAATTTATTTGATTTCACGTTACATTCATTTTTGCATTTCAAATTGACTTAAATTTTAGGGGGCGCCAAATTGAGCTTAAACGTAGGGGCGTAAAATTGACCTGACACTTAGGGATGCCAAATTTATCTTAAACTTAGGGGCTCCAACTGTATTTTGAACTTAGAGAGGTGTGCCGAATTTACCTGAAAATAAGGGGCAACAACTTGGTATTTGAAATATGGTCTCTAAAATTTTTAATTCCTCCTGGTCTGTATATACATAGCAAAATTTTGGCTCGCGCTACGCGCTTGCATCATTTCTTTTCCCAATGAGTTATTACATTGTGTTCCTGGGGAACGCATGCAATGCCATGTTTTCTCATCATTCGAAGACATCAAAATTCCGCTCTCGTCTGTCTTTTTCCTCTGACCATAATTTGCATTATAGGATACTAATCATCAAGACATTTAAATTTATTTGAATACACGTTACATTTATTTTTGCATTTTCCCAGGGGCATCAAATCACCTAAATCGTACATGTATGGCGCCAATTCAAACTAACATTTAGGGGGCGCCAAATGATTAGTTGGCGCCAAATTGAGCTTACACTTAGGGGCGCCAAATTGAGCTTAAACTTAGGGGCTGCAAATTTATCTTAAACTTAGGGAGGGAAGCAGAAGGATAGATAAGCAGCTAGATAGATAGATATTCATCTCTCTTTCATAATCATGTAAAATTACTGGGCAAAATACGGTCTTTAAATTATGGAGGCCAAATTGATCCTAAACTTCAGGTCTCTATTACATAGAGCAAAATTTTCGATCGCGCTTCGCGCTCGCTTAATTTTCCAAAGAGTTATTACATAGTGTTCCTGAGGAATGCATAAATTGTCATGTTTTCAGAGATCATTCCGATACATCAAGTTTCTGCTCGCGATTCACGCTCGCCTATGTTTTCTTTCTTGAACCAGATTATAAGGATTCTGAACAACAAAACATCAATATACATTTGTTTGATTTCACATTACGTGATGGACAAGTTTCACATGATTTTATACGGCTTGCTTTCAAATCGTTTTGATGGACAAATTACAGCTCTCGTTCATATGATATTCTGATGAAGAGCTAAACGAAATTGATACCACTAATTGCTTAGAATTCTTTGCTTTCTGATTGTAAAGTAGAGGGGAAAGAAATCTGATCACGCTTCGCGCTCTTATTTAGAAATATTTGTATTTTCATCTATAGGACCATTCTTGGTCACGTGTGTGACCGAAATTATGCAAAATCTTGACTTTAATTGGCTATAACTTTAACAATGTTAAAAATATACTGATTTAATGTTTATATCATGCTAATATATTTTGTTGGCTATCATTTGTAAATATTTTTTAATGCTTACAATATACATGTTCAATGTCAGAGGTCAAAAGAAGTGGGTCACGTGTGTGACTTCACAGAACGGCATGATTTTGAAAGTTCAATTTCATTTTGAAATTCCTGTGAGTTTTAAAATGATGAAATGTTCTTATTGCTGTGAGATATGCATTATGGACCTGTTAACCAAAAAATACCACTGGATAGGAGTCATCTCTGAAATTTTTTTTTTATCTATTAATTTATATCGTGATGTCGGGTCACGTGTGTGACATTTTAGTGGGTCACGTGTGTGACCTATGGCAAATTGTACAGAAAATTGAATATATTATGTATTATGCACTAAATGTACATTTTGAGCAATTACTATATCCGCTGTGGTAAAAAAAATTATGAACTCAACCCTAGTCAGTCAATGGGGTGTTTTGGTAGCTGTCGAGAATGGGGGAGGGGCGGGTAGGGAGGGGGGGGGGGGCATGATGCCCCCTGTAAGATCTTGGCTGTTGATCGCGCGAGCGCGCCGAAAATTTGCACGATGGTAGTGTGTGATGTAACTACAAGAAAGCACTGTTAATTTTCCCATAATAATAATCATTTATTTTATATGAATTAATTATGCTAATTAACGCATTGCATGAAATCATAATTTTTGTTCTAATTGACAAACCACAGCTTCTGGAATCCTAATTTTGTGTTAGCTTAATCTTTATAGGATTCCAAACCATTATATTGGAAAAAAAATTGATATCGAACTAAATTCCTTGTGTATTTCATTGTTTTATGAATTTCTTATGTATTTCCTTGTTTTTTTACCTTTTGTTTTGTTTGTTTGTTTGTTCTTTTTGTTGGTTATTTTTTTATATTTTTTCACAAAAATTATTGCAGAACCATTTTAGAGCATAATAATGCTAAAATAAATTAATTTCAGCTAATGAAAGTGAAAATAATCAGAATTTATGACCGCCCCCACCCAGCGGGTCACGTGTGTGACCAATTTGTTTGCTAATTAATAATCATATTAAAACTTGTCATGGATTCATATTTAGTGAGATGCAAGGTACATTAAATCTAGCTTTGAAGAAATAATTATAATAATACCATAGCCATGGTTAAGACGGGGCATAATCTTTTTGTGTTTTCTGGTTACTTGTGTTTGACATTTTGAGGGCAATTAATTTCCAGGGTTGATTATCTTAATATAATCAATTTAACAACATTATTTTGGGGGGTTAGATTAAAAGGAATAGAGGTAAATAGTAATATAATGACAGTAATCCAAGTAAGGGAGTCAGCATATCCATTCCAGTCAGGGTTAAAAAAAATAATATTTTATTTACCGTTTTTCCATTTAATTATCATTAATGTTAATTTATGCAAATGAGCATGAACAATTGCAAAAATCACGAAAAAACATCAGTTCATGAAACTTCAGACATTGCTCTATTTGAATATGCAGCTTAAAATCAAAAAGCAAAAATTTATTTGTCCCCAAAAGGTTCACTTTTTAAAGAATGGCCGAATAGCCTGGTAACCTTTTTTAAGGCATGACCATAGTTGGTCACACACGTGACCCGTGGGTCACGTGTGTGACCAATTTCAAAGTTAATTAATAACTAAATTAAAAGCTATCATGGCTTCATATTTGGTGAGATGCAAGGCACATTATATCTAGATTTGGAGAAAAAATTGAAAATAATAATAGAACCATGGTTTTCGGGGGGCGTGAACTTTTCGTGTTATTGGGTCACGTGTGTGACATTTGATGGCAATTGATATCTTTAGTTAATTATCTCAAAACAATAAATTCAACACCATTATTTTTCATTTAAATTTAAAGGAATGAAGTTAAAACAGGGTATAATGACAATAATCAAAGTAAGGAGACCAGCATATACAATCAAGTCAGGGTCAAACAAATGATATTTTACGTACCATTTTTCCATTCAAATTTTTTGCATGTTAATTTATGCAAATGAGCATGAAAAATTTGTAAAATTAAGATAAAAAATGCATTTCATGAAACTTCAGACAATGCTTTATATGAATGTGCAGCTAAAAAACAAAAAGGACAAACTTTAGTTTTTCCAAAAAAGGTTCACTTTTCAAAGAATCGCCCTATAGCGGTAATACCTCATATACCTAGAAATTCTTTTCCATGAACTCACCATTCGCAAGTATTAAAAAAAAAAAGAAAAAAAAAAGCTTCAAATAAATTATTATTCAAAATCCTTCAACATACATTTAAGCCGTAGGCCGATGCTTGCCTGGCGGGGGGCGGGGAGGGGGGGGGGGCGCCATATTTTGAAAAGTACACAGGGGCGCCAAATTCACATCGGGCCCTCCGGGGTGCGAAATCCTGGATACGCGCCTGTAGTACGTCCTTCTCGTTCAAAGTAAGTTCTTTTCGTTTAAGCCTGCGTCACACTGTCCCGATGGTTAGGAGCGATGGACACACGATGGCGGAAAAACCCATATTTTGCTCTGAACACGATGGCATTACGAAAGCATCGCAAAAGCATCGGGCCATTTTGGAGTACTACAGACTAAAAAAGAATGGAACAATAGGGGAAAAGTAATTAAATTATGACATCTTCTGATATAATGTCTGTATTTGGTACCACATTAAAAAAAAAAAAGTGTGCGGAGAGGAGCTGATCGATATCACACACATTTATTTTTCCGGAGCAATGAATTCGTGGCCACTATGCGAAAAACCTATATAGACCATGAACAAGCAGGCCCGAAATAGATTTTCTTGATTATAGAAAAGTGATCATATCTCAAGATCTACAACACAAAATGGGATTTTTTTTTTTTTTTTTTTCATTGTAAATGCTAAAGAATGTCTGATGTTCCCCTTTTATAGAAATATTGAATACTATTAGATTGTGATTAATTTTTATACTTAAACAAAATGTTTTCTAACTTTACCATTTTATTTGATACAGCCTGTATAATTAGCAATCTTAAAACTACCATGACCATCGGTGGAGTTTTGTCAGGCTTCGGCAGCAACTTCCGATGCATCGGCAAAATCTTTGGCAGCCAAAAGAAAAACTCCCGATGGAGTTACGAAGGTTCACTTCGTTTGAGCATCGCAGCAGGCAATGCGAAGGCAATGCGAGGGAAACGCGAACCCGCCCGATGATCAATTGAAGGCAACACGACGTCGTGACGCCTTCTCAATGCCATCATGTAGCCATCGTAGCATAGTATAATGACACAGAATTGTCTTGTGGAATGGAAGAAGAACTTAGTGTTCCTCTTTGTATTCAATTGCACCGGAAGCTTCCATTGCGAGAGCACATTTAAACACGTTTGAAAACTCAATCCTGTTCAATGTCGCATTTCGTTGCAAGCATGCTCAAGGAGGTCGTAAAATTAAGCCTGATTGCGTTTGTAAACGCATCTTTTCGGCGTTTAAATTTTCGGGCGTTTAAATTTTAATTGAGATTTGAAACACGTTTATTTTACGACCGGCGATGGGACAATGAACACCCTTTTGTTTTCTTTATACAGCGTTTTGTGTTAGCGTTTTGTATCATGATTCATGTTGGCGTATAAATGAAAGTGGACATTGAACACATCTTAGTAAATTGAGTGACATATCTCGAACATAAAAAAGTACAATATTTGTGTTGTTGCCCCCCCCCCCCCTCCCCTGATTTCATCTGAACTGTTTGCGATCAAATCTGAAACTGTCTCTGGTTGCTGTATGTTATTAGAGTCTCTTTTCTCAATTTTGTGTTATACCAGTGTCTTCTTCCCCCTGCCGCTCCTTACAGTTAAGGGGGGGGGGGGGGGGCGAGATGTTTAATTTCAATTGATCGAAACAAAACAAATAAAGCTCATCAGTACATTTGTTTTGCCCTCGTATGATTACAGACTGTCGTTGCATAAAGTTGTGAGTTTGGTTCGTCTCGAACGACGCATAGTGCGTCTGCCTTGACATTTCTTGAATGTTGGTCACCGTGTCTTCACTCTTCGCGAGTCCCGGCTATATACTCTGGCGTTCCCTCAAATCCTTTTCCTAGGGACATTTCCAATCCAGATTGTGCAACCCAAGAAGTATGGCCATTTCGGTCATTTTTACTTTTATTTTGGGGCCTCCTTTTTGTTTACCGCGCGACGCACCAGGGAACCCCATCTACTCCAAAAACACGTCTGAGCGTTAGAGTTGTGTATTGTTCTTTAAGTTAAAATCATTAATGAGCGTTCCCAGCGGACGTGCATCATTCATCCATGTCGTGGGCAAACGATGAAAACATGTCCTCAAGGAACCGTGGAAATCGTGTTTGTTAACGGTGCTGGTGGACCGGTATCGTTATTTGTCGCTGGCCCCCCCTGTTACGTATATATAGGCATATGTACAGCTACTGCCTGGAGGTCAAGTATGATGGGATTGGGTACCTTGATTTCAAACCAATTGTACACCGATGAATGCATCCTTCCTACATTATACAGTATTATCACAGCAAACTAATAATCAATAGTTATTAATATCATCAAGCCATGAAGGTCCTCAGGAAAAAGAAAATTAGGAAAATATAGTATAAGGGTTAAGGTGGGTTTTTTTCGTGTTTTAGCAAAAGGTTGAGATACAATATCCGTCATATCTTATCAACCATACTTTTGTTCAAACGCCCCCTGCCCTAGACCAAGAACTGACCGCAGCTTTCGCACCGAAATCTAGAATTTAACTTAAAAACAATATTGAAGACAGTTCACGCTCAGACTTTCCTGGGGGAGGTGGGGAGGGGGGCTTGATCGGCCGGGTAACCAAAAAGGGGTCCCAAAACGAGAAGGAAAAAAATGACCAAAAATGAGCATCGTGGGGGTTGACAAATTTTTTTTTTTGGAAAAAAAAATCTTCGTGATGTGTTTCGAGAATGTTCAAAATATAGTCAGGGTCCCGAAAAATAAAAGAAGGGACAAAGATATTCAAGAAATTAAAGCCGGAGCAAAATCTTGTCGCTATAGCGGCAAAATGAATAAATAAATTAATTAATTAAAAACAAATAATAATAATAATAACATTCCATCTTTATGACGGACAGTGTATAATCTATTAGCTATTGAATCAGCCGCGGTCTGCATCTGGTGAAGATTTTTATACAATAAGGAGGTCACGTGATGCTCTCTTCAATAAAACGTATTAGCCCATGCGCAAACATAATGAAGTCTCTATTGTCCCAAGACAATTAGTCCCACAGATTGTATTCAATTCACCAATCTTGGATTCGCGCCGGCGATGCCTAAACGACGTCGGTTGACATTCGTGTGTCCTTCGGGTAAACTTCATATTACCTTCGCGTGTTATTCATAGTGCCATCGTGTAACCTTCTAAACTTAACCCGAACCCTAAAAATGATCCCTTCGTACAACCATCGCACCTAAACATCGGGACAGTGTGACGCCAGCTTTAAGGAACGTTGTCACTACGTTTGATTTTAGATTTTTTTTTTAACACGTTCAAAAAAATCGGACTGCCTTTCCGTTCTCTACGTTCGGGCCCGTTCGCTAAGTTCGTAAACAGATGGTAAACGGTCTGTACTAGATTGTAAAAGGTCTATTCTACGTTAAGTCCGTGTGTAAACAGATTGAGCCCGTTCACCAAGAACTATCAATAACGTAGTGAGAACTAGTTCAGTGTGACGGGGATTATGACATGCAGTTCTGTTTAAAAATTGAAACGTCTTGCTCTCCAAGCCTGTGCTACAAAGTCCTAAGCCTATAGTCAGGCAGCTAGCTCATGATTGGTTAGCTGAACGAGGTACCACTAGTAAAGTATTGGAATATATGGGGAAGAATCCCACATTT
>CALNVZ010001157.1:111488-123049 GCA_940671915.1 Paracentrotus lividus
ACTAAACCCACGTCTGGCATGCTCTCTGCTGCAGTTAGGTTCTACAGCGGGCGCCAAATAGCCCATTTTAAACAAAAAATTCTATTTGAAAAAAAGCAGAATTCATTTCAAAAACATTTAACTTGATGTCAACTAAGAGTATTACATTGTAACGCTTGTGTCTTTTGCATAATCAGACGAAACGGAGAACAGTGAGATTTGATGAGAAATGTTTTTCTCACTTTTTTCGCAATATTTTTTCCTTTTTTCAATAATTTATAAAGTATGTATAAAACATTGATGTTTAATTTTCTAATAACACCTACTCATGTGAATGATGCGTAAAGAAGGGGAGTAAATCTTATTCCGATAAAGAAATATGATGAGCAAAGTCAAAACGCATATGACAAAAAGTCAATCAATTGCCAAACGGACTGAAATCCCAATACCGCAGTATTGAAAAGCTGATTGTATCGATGCGTGATAGCAAACAAAAGTGCCAAAATGCGGAACATTCGATACCTGTTTGTCTGCTAAAGCTATCGCATTTACGGGCCTTTCCTAATACACGTAACGGTAATGGGATTCTCTGTAAACGGGCAAATTGTTGATTTTGTCTATATTCGTCTGAAGCTCATCATAATCTTTGGTAATAAAATACTCCGTTCTTACAGCATCATTCAGAAGCACGCGGTAGTTCTTTAGAAAAGTACAAACATCAAGTTATAAAACTTTTATAAATATTGAAAAAAAGAGGAACAAAAAATATTGCGTAAAAAATAGTGAAGAAACATTTCTCACCCAACCTTCGACAGTTTTCGATTTCAGTCTGATCAAATGACACAACGTAAGAAAATGTAATAGCCTTATTACATCAAAGTTAGTTGTTTAGAAATGAATTGATTTATTCAAATATTTTTTGTAAATGGGCCACTCATTTTGGACCCCCGGCTAGGGACAATGCAGCAGATGCACTCCCAACGTTGTTTAAATGATGGATCTTCCCATCAAATCAATACTTCTATTGTACCTCGTTCACAACCAATAAGCAGCGCCTGACTATAGTTAGGAACTTGGTAGCAACAGCTGAGAGACAGACTTTCAAATTTTAAACCAGAATGCATGTCATAATCTCCCGCACCTGAAATCACCTACGCGAATTGAAAGTTCTTGGTGACGCCATCTGTTATCATGACACGGACTAAACGTACAATAGACGTTAACAATCTAATACAGACCGTTAACCATCGTTTAGCGAAACTACGAACGGGCCCGAACGTAAGAGAACGAAAGGCAGTCCGATTTTTGAACGTTAAAAAAAAATCTAAATCAGACGTAGTACACGTTCCTAAGCCTGGCGCACAAGTCCGCTTAGTGCGTGTTGTAACAAGGATCTTTTAGGTTGGTAGTTAGAAGGACACAATGGAGAATCAGGCGGAAGGTAATAAAGTTACCCCGAGGAAACGAGTCAACCGACGTCGTTAGGCCGCGGCGCAATCCAGATGGAATGGAAACAACGTGGATAATGTCTGGACAAAGAGACTTCAATTTTGGCGCAGGCAAATGTGGGATTCTTCCCCATATATTCCAATACTTTACTAGTGGTACCTCGTTCAGCTAACCAATCATGAGCTAGCTGCCTGACTACTACTGAAATAGGTCTCAAGTACATCCATTCCGTGTGTACATAGATTAAGCTCGTTCTGCCATCATTGAATAACATGGTTAGAAATCAATAAGTTTGATAGTACTATAAGCAAACAGATCAGCTGTTTAATTGCTACCCAATAATTGTTACCATTAGAGAAATCTCACAACTTAAAACAAAATATGAAAATGGCCATTAGTCTGAAAAGAACTCGTGCATTTGACCGAATTATTTTTGGATTAAGATGAAACAACGTTCGTTATACAGTCCTCAATACGTCCATTACGTCTTTGTCTCGTCTGCCATCTGTTTTTATCTAAACACAACACAAAAAGAAAATTCCCCCTATTTCAGAAATCAATAATTTTTGAACCAGGAGGAATTTCAAAAATCTAATTATATGTCCATGTAGGGAATTTAATTAGCTACCAGAGGACCGAATTTTAGGAAAAATCATTAAGTCATGCTTCAGTGATTAATGGTTGAATGCAAAAATGTCATTTTTTGAAGTTCACAAGCCTAAAATCACAACTTTGATTCAATGGAATCGGACCCATTTTCAGATTTTAAACAATTTACACGTCAGCGTGTATGCAAAACGTGCTTCCCAACATACGGAAACGAAAATTGCATGAAATTTCACGGTTGAGTGAGCATGCAGCAAATATTTCCCAAACTGCGATTTTTACTTCTTTGCCATGGTATAATCGATCAAATGTGAGGGAATTCACGGTTGAATGAACCCATCAATCAACCAACAAATAGGCAATTTTAGAATTACAAAGAGTCATTGTAGTAATTTTATGCACTATAAAGCATCTCAATGAAATTTTTTGGGTCTTATTTATATTCTTTGGGCACGTGTCAATGATCCTATGGCATTTATTTATAAATTCATGCTTCAGTGAGCACGTGAGACTGGAAGAGCCCTTTTCACACGTACGGACTAAAATTCTAATTCTTACTTTGATTGAACATAACGATTCTTGTTGGGGAGTACGTTTGATTTTATTTTCACAAAAATCACGATGTTTCACGCCTCAGTGGGCACAAGATACAAGAAAATCATGAAAATAAGAAGAAAGTTTGGGGCTTCATCATGGTTCAGTGACTTTTCGAATACGTAATTTGAATCAAGATTATGTTAGTTGGAGATCAGTTGAAGCTGTGTGCCAAGTTTCGTGACATAACTCACGGTCAAATTAACAATAATCATCAATGAAATTGGCTGAATTTCACGTTTGTCAGGTATTAATTTCCTCCTCCATTGACGTTCAAAAGAGCTCAAAACTATGGGTACTACTGGGCCTACTACACGGGAAGAATTATCGGACTCCGCACTCTGTGTATGACGTCACCACTTGGGAAATCCCCAGCCGCTGCACTTTCCCTTCCTGGTTCGGAGTTTAACTTGCGGAATATCGGAGGCGAATCCAGGTTTTCATTACCGACCAGAGGGGGAGGGGACACCAATTTTTATATTGATTTTTTGTTATGTTGTTTTGTTTTTGTTTTGTTTTGTTTTGTTTTGTTTTTGAGCAAAAAGCTGTAGTCTAAGCGTTGTTTTTGTTTCTTCTTCTTCACGTCAGCCCCTCTCTCGGTGAGGGGGGGGGGGGTATAGGAGTTCAATTTTGTCCGGCTTTGTCAGTCAGTTCAATATTTTTACTATATTACAAGTACATCGATGGGGATTGGTGGGTGAGGGCGCTGAATGGGGCGGGGGAGTGATTTCTTTTTTTAAGACTTTGACCGTCCAATATTTTGACTGTTTAAAAAAAATACATCTAGTTGGGAAGGGAAGTCCTCTTACTCGGGTATTGTTTTATACTTTTTTGGGGGTGGCGGAGGCATCGTGCCCGTTTCTATGCATTTTTTTTTTTTTTGCAAGTTCTTTCTTTGCTGGATAGGGGAGGTGCCCGACCCCCCCCCCCCCACACCCTCATCCACCGTTCACAATGGCGAATTTACATGAGGTACAGGATATACTTCTCGCAGCATATGCTTACCGCGTAATTGATGACGCAGAACTACTCCTCCTTATGGATATGAATGCACCTAGAAACCTCAATTTTCAGTATGAGAGATATCATTTCGATTTAGACGATTTTAACGACGATGAGTGTTGATGGCGGTGTAGATGCCCTCGAGGTTGAAGGCTGAGAATTTGAGAATTGTAAAAATACCAATATATTAGAAATTTACGATCACATATTATGTGCCCCTATGCTGCTGGTCAATTTGGCTCCCCTATGTTCTAGGTCGCTGTGGGAACCCTATATGGCTAAGATCAATTTTGCGATCCTTAAATTTAAGATAGAATCGGTGCCCCTATGCTTTAGGTCACTTTGGCTAAGATTAATGTAGAGCCCTCTAAGTTTAAGATCCAGTTTGCGCGCCCTTTAAGGTCAGTTCGGCGCCCCTTAAATTTGAAATCTTATTGGTCCCCCTATGTTTAAATTTAATTTGGTGCCCCCTACTTTTAAGATCAAGTTGGCGCCCCTAAGTTAAAGGTCGAATTGATGATGCCTTCCCCCTTTTCTCTCCACCCCTTTCCCCTTTCTTTCTCTCCCTTTCTTTTAATTCTCCTCTCTCCCATTTTTGTTTCCCTTTCTGTGTTTTTTTTTTCCCGTTCCTTTTCTTTTACTTGATTTTATTTCTCTTTCTCCCCCCCCCCCATCTTCTCGGCGCCTCCTTCGACCATTGCCCGGTGGGCCCTCAAGAAAACGCCCATAAATATACAATTCATTTTTAAAGGAAAATGAAAGGCTAGAGCAAAAACCCCTTAATAAGTCGAGCTATACTCCACTTTACTAAATAAAACTTAAATGAAGAAAATCCGTTGACTATATCCGAAGATATTGCCAGCTCAAACTTCAACTCAACTTGATTTTGAGATTACCGCGGAAGATGCCATCTTGCCGATATTTGCATATATCTCCCATGGTCCTCTGCGATATTTGACGTCACTGACGAACAACTCGCACGATCGACGAACAAGCTCAGATCAGCTGATCGCCCAGCCAGCGCGCATTTTGTGTGTTTGTTTACGTGCAGTCGGCTCCGCAAGATGGTGTACTGTCAAGCATTTGGCTGTCGGAATCGGTCCGATAAAGGCGCAAAATATAGGGTTTTTTTTCGGTTTCTCGACCACAAAAGAGGCCTGAATATCTGAGAAATAGAAATACTAAGCAAGTAGTCTGCTGCAATTTACAATAAAAGAACAAAAGGACACAATCGATTGATAAGTGAATGTTTCGATGTGCTGTACCGGCGTTTGATGAAGCATGGCGGCACGTACGCGTCCATCGAGCCAGCCAGTGTTAGCGACCGACCGAGACAGGATCGCTCCCGATACCAGCCGGCCGCTGCGGACCAGCGGGCTGGTAGCGACGGTGAAAACAGCTTTGGCTAGCTTCTTGAAATGCGCACGCATACGCGTCCAGTTTATGTGAATTGATGATCGTAAATTAGAGTTGTATTTTATAAGTTTGAATAGGAACAAAATAATAATAATGTAAACTGATACTATATATTCAATTATTCAATATGTCTCTTTATAATTTATACTTATATATTGTGATTCGGAAATTAAATCGTGATTACTGTTGATAGTGTTACAAACATAGCTGAGTGGGTTGTTCGCAAGTGACGTCACAGTTTGCTCAGCCCAGCCACATGGCGCCTCCGCTTAGCGATGTCTAATAGTCAGGCAGCTAGCTCATGATTGGTTAGCTGAACGAGGTACCAGTAGTAAAGTATTGGAATATATGGGGAGGAATCCACATTTACCAAACCAACGTCTGGCAGTGCATCTCTGTTGCATAAGGTCCCTACAGCCGGGGGGCGTCCAAATGAGTGCCCATTTACCAAAATTCTATTTTTAATAAAAAATAGCAAAAGTCATTTTTTAAACACACTAATTTGATGTCCAAAAAAAGAGTATTAAATTGTCTTAACGCTTGTGCTATTTTGAATCATACTGAATCGAAAACAGTGAGAGTTTTAATGAACAATGTTTTTTCTCACTTTTTTACGAAAATATTTTTTTTCCTTTTCAATAATTTTTAATAAATAGTTGTATAAAACATTGATGTTTGTAACTTTTCTAAAAACTACCTACGTGTGCATGTGAATGATGCTGTAAAAAGAAGGAGTTATATTCTTATTCGATAAAGATTATGATAGATAAAGTCAGAAACGCAATATAGACAAAATTCAACAATTTGCCCCTATCGAAGAAGAATCCATACCCGTACGTGTATTAGAAAAGGCCATAACATGCGATAGCTTTTAGCAGACAAAACAAGTATCGAAATGTTCCGCCATTTTTTGGCACTTTTGTTTGCCTACTCACAGCCATCGCATACAATCAGCTTTTCATTATACACGTGCGGGTATTGTGTTTATTCTCAGTCACGGGGCAAATTGTTTGAATTTTGTCTATATTGCGTTTCCTGACTTTATCTAATCATAATTCTTTATCGAATAAGATATAACTCCCTTCTTTTTACAGCATCATTCACATGCACGTAGGTAGTTTTTAGAAAAGTTACAAACATCAATGTTTATACAACTATATTTAAAAAATTATTGAAAAAGGGGAAAAAATATTTCGTAAAAAGTGAGAAAAAAACATTTGTCATTAAAACTCTCACTGTTTTCGATTTCAGTATGATTTCAAAATAGCACAAGCGTTAAGACAATTTAATACTCTTTATTTTGACATAAAATTAGTGTGTTCAGAAAATGACTTTTGCTATTTTTATTAAAAAAAGAATTTTTGGTAAAATGGGCACTCATTTTGGACGCCCCCGGCTGTAGGGACCTTATGCAGCAGAGATGCACTGCCAGACGTTGGGTTTGGTAAATGTGGGATTCCTCCCCATATATTCCAATACTTTACTACTGGTACCTCGTTCAGCTAACCAATCAAGAGCTGGCTGCCTGACTATAACCCAAGGTAACCCAACTTTGGAGGGATGGTTCTCCTTCCTTGGAGATCAGATTTTGGTGGTTGATGGCTTATTTTGACTGTCATATATGAAAGATTGTTACCATGGGGTTGTAGCTCTAGAGTTTCATTTTCCTTTAAATATAGTTGATTTTAGTACCATCTAGCAAAGAATGTCTAGCAGTATTCAACCGAGCCCCCGAAGGATTAAAATTTTGAGAACATGTGGCCCCAGCATGGCCATAACAATACAGTAATTTGCAAAATCAATGCAATGTTATCTTTTCGTTCTGGGCAGTTCCAAGCAAAACAGGACATGGAGCTGAAATTTTAATGTGCCGCTGTGCCTTTGAAAATGTAAATTAGGATCTGAAATTACCACAAAGGCTTCTTTACAATACAACCAATCATTAAAGTTAAAAAAAATTTGCCATTCAGTATTCTTGCGCTGAATAATTGATCAAACCCAAATTTGCACGTTATGGGACTATGGGGCTTTAAATGCCTCTAATTCTTATATCTCATCACTTTTTGCCAATTTTTTTGACTTAATGTAATTGTCATGGTCTACTCCAACAAACTTTGGTATTAATATTTCTTTATAATGCATTTCTCCTCACGAAAAAGACCGGGAAACCAGATGTCACTCCGTAACCGTCACTCCGTAACCGGACAAGGGTTCAAGTTTTAAGTCATAGTTAACAAAATATTTAACCAATTTTTTTTTATGCAAGGTGGCATATTATACATAGAATAATATAGAATCCAATCAATAACTCAAAATTGTGATGGCCATTTAAATTTCACAGAGTTTAAGCAAAATGTTTTCTGCTCAAATATGCATGTCCATTTTGCGTCACTCCGTAACCATGATTATGAATATTCATATCTCATTAATTAAGAGGATCACTATAAAAAAAAATTATCATTTTGAAAAGAGGGTACCATCAGCTTTTGTCATGAACCATTTCTTTGTACATAAAGATTGAAGTATGGATGATAAACTTGTTTGAATGCTGAAATGTTGCTTCTGAATGTCACTCCGTTACCTTGGAACTGCCCTCTATAGACAACACCATCCGTGAAATGCAGCGGAGTACTTTCGCTCAACGACCAACCAAGCCACATTTCACTTCGTTCGTTTTCTGTCATAAAATATTATCCTAATTAATGTCTAAATTGATCCTAAACATCACCGCTATTATACGAAAAGAACGTGAAATAACTTATCATCGACCCCTTTAAATCTATCTCCTCCTCCATCGTCTGCAAATCAAGATTTGATCTCGTAAAATCTATGTTACTTGTAACTTATAAAGCGTACATGAATCAAGTGAAAAGTGCTGACCTGGGTGCACGAGCTGGCGACATCGACAAACCACACGTGGGAATGTTTACGTTCCTATTAAAGCCCTCTCTGATTGGCTGGTCATTGAGAACGTAAGTCCACCCAGATTAACGTTCTAGATTCAACGAGAACGTAATTCCACCTCAAGTTAACGTCGTAGATTTGAGTACGGGAGACCTTACACCGGTAACTATGGGAAACGCTCGATTTTGCACGCGGTTTCTCGAAATTTAAACGCTTTCCCAGTTGTTTCAAGCAAATACCAGTTTCATGCCCTCTTTTCGCCGTACTATCAGTATGCAGGGTTTGGGGTTTTGAGCTCTTTTGAAAATATAGCTCTTCGCCATGCTAACGTTCTAGATAAGGTCCTCCGTAGTCCACCGAAAACACCCTAATATCCGTGGCTAGGGTACATGCAGGTAATATGGGCCAGCAGGTAATATGGGCCACCCGAAGCAAATCATGTCGTGACCGTCCACCGGTGACCGGTGACCGGTGTGAGCACCATAATGTTGTTCATATGAACTGTATACGAAAATATATCGTCGTGAGAGCATCTGATGCCGAAATTTCTCTGAGAAAATTGCTGAAAACCAACAAGGTAGGTAAAACTTACGGCATATTTTTACCCTGATGTAAAATTTGATATTTCACAGAATGTGATGATGAAAGAGTGTTTGAGGGGTAACCTCAATTGTTTTGTATATTTAGTAAGCTTATAGTTTAATTTTGATTATACTAGCGTGTTCAGGTCAATTTGTTTTAGTAAAGGGATGCAATGTGGCATTGAATGCTTGCCTGACACAGCAACATTAGTGCAGGTAATATGGGACATCCAAAATGGCGAAAATGATTCTGGTACTTAGTATTGGGATGAGGCATCAATCTCTTTGCTACGATTTTTTGGGGTATATTCACAGTATATAATTAATACAAATAGCTTATTGTAGGCCTATATTAACTTGTATTATGAAAATAATATTGAAATGATATTTAAAAAAAGAAAAAATAAACAAAATACATAACAATGAAATATATAGTCAAATGATTTACTGAAGGGTCTTATAATTTCAAATTATATCTTAAAGTTAACGATTTTTAACATTTTAAGCAAATTCCAGACATGGTAGAGTCATTGTAGTTTTTAAAACACACATTAAATACATGTGCCCATATTACCTGCACATGCAGGTAATATGGGCACTTTGGTAATGACGTCAACATTTGAATATTGCAGGCAGGGGGTTGGTGATAATCGTTTTTCTTCACAATAAAAGTTAGAGCAGTAGTTATTGATTAATATAAACAAAGATTAGACTGTGTATCATTTTGTAATTTTATGCAAGTTGGGCAAATGAGCTTAGGGGGCCCATATTACCTGCATGTACCCTAGAACGTGCTGAACGTAAATGCGCGCCCGTTCTGCTATACAAACCTAGCCCGTTTTTGCCAGACCCCATGCGTCTTCGTAACTTCGTAACTGATAATGAACATGCAATGCTCGTTTGTAAGACGTCCCAGCACATCATTAGAACGATTGAAGTACGGCAATTTCGTTTGCAGTACGTCCTTCTCGTTTTAAGCACGTTGCCACCCCGTTAAAGTTTAGGACGAGATGGGCACCCAATTTTTTTTAACACTTTTTTGAAAATCCGACCGAGCTAGTTCATGAAGTTCGTAAACAGATCGTAAGAAGTATTTACTACGTCCACTCAGTTTACACACAGACTATGCCCGTTCGGCAAAATTTGCAAGGACTTAGTAGGAACGAGCTTAGTGTGGCGGGGGTATTAGGATCGTTTTGTCATGTATCCCTTTTTTTATAAATCTGTATTGAACAGGACCTATAAAATATTAATCAAGTTTTTTTTGTATAAGATTACTGAAATGTGTTAAAAAAACTATGAAGACCTTTTGTTTTGCTTGTTGTATCATCATTGAATGAAACTATTACTGTTATATAAACGTACTATTACTAAGAACCCCATGGAAGAACAGTGGTATTTTGTCAATATCGCAGAAATGGGTTATCCGCCGTATTCTTATTCTAAAAATGTACTATGTATTATGTAAATGTATTGTTTTACGGAAATAAAAACAAACAAACAAACATACCAATTTAGTCTTTGATTCAGAATAGGGTTGAACACTGCACCTAGGGGTTCAATATTGCACCAATATGGTGTAAACCTCTATGCAGTGGCTGCGGAGCGTTTTTTGAAATTGTAGGGGCTGAAGCTTAATGGGAGGTGGTGGCTATACAGTGTGTTCCTAAAAAAAAGGTAATCGAAGTTCAAAGGTTAGTCATTTCAAAAGTATATGATTAATTGTTGTGATTTGTTTACTAAAATACTAAGTAACTCATCAGCTTTAATTTGAGACATTGCTTACGTTTAAACTGTAATGGGTCACAGAGTTACGGTCCTTTGAAGGTGATAGGTACAAAACCAACTTCGTGGATACTTTATGTCGCGGCAACCGTCTGCAAAGATTTCACAGAGACTTGATCACGTATTAAAGAAGTCTACTAAAAGATTGGACATGTTTGACATCTGTTTAATTTTTTCTCGCGACTTCTTACAGAATCAAGAGACGTCGCGGCGACCTCTATGAGACTCCAGAGACTCATGCATAATCGAGAACCCATTTCATTGCCAGTGAGATAGGTCCTTTGACAAATGAGATTGCATTTCATTGAAACTTTGTGTGACAAAACCCCAAAAACTATGAAACCAAAATTTTATAAAAAGTTGGGTTCATACCCTAAAAACGAAAAACTTTTGTACCTATTACCTTCAAAGGACCGTAACTTTGTGACCCATTACAGTTTGAACGTTAGCAATGTCTCAAATTAAAGCTGATGAGTTACTTAGTATTCTAGTAAACAAATTACAAAAATAAACCATATACTTTTGAAATGACTGACCTTTGAACTTCGATTACCTTTTTTAGGAACACACTGTACATGCTGAAATTCACAAATCTATGATTTATTTCGCCTTTTTGTACAAGTTTGCTTGACAAAAAAAAAAAGTGATTGCGGCCCCTAATTCCCGCAGATCCTGCTGTGTCTTAGTATGTATACCTGGACGGGAAAACCTTCCATTTATATCAGTTTATCACGATTACTCATTCCAGATATCTTAAGTAAGAAGATTTCCGACTCTTTGACTGTTTCGGATTGTCGTGGAAAACTGGAGAATGTTTACACAAATAGGCTGTGCAAAATAAAAATGAGACCGTGGGATCCAAATGACTACGCAGAGCTCAAAGACATGCATACACGAGTGACTATGGTGACGAAAGACGCACATGGAAAAGACACGAAGACGACAGAGACACTGCATGCTTCAGGTTAGGTTCATGTTAGATGTACAACAGAAAGCCGTATTACCATTATGATTGACGGCGATCCCGGGGAGGGAGGGGGGACGGGGGACGTGTCCCCCTCGAAGTTTTTTTGGGGGATCGTACCCCCCCCCCCTCGATTTTTAAAGCTTAACAAAAATATGTATATATATATATATATATATTATAGATCAAGAGGCAAAATGTGCGTAAAAATGTACCCAATTCCGGTCATTAAAAAGTACAATTTTCGGCTCGCGCTTAGCGCTCGCAAAAAAAAAAAAAAA